>JXCR01122639.1:145911-164930 GCA_002079205.1 Phalaenopsis hybrid cultivar | reverse complement strand
AGATCCATCTAAGACACTTGCTGTCATCAAACCGACGGCAAGAGGAGCCTCAATCCCGATCCAATTTCCAACGTTAAGTGAAACGAACTACAGCATATGGGCTGTCAAGATGAAGATAATCTTGTGTTCACTAGGAGTATGGTCAGTGATTGAAGGTGAAGAAAAAGACGATGACAAAGATCAAGGCGCCATGGTAGTCATTTCTCAAGTCGTGCCGGATAACGTGATGATGGTAATCGCGGAGAAAGAGACGACAAAGGAGGCTTGGGACGCACTCAGGGAGATGCGAGTTGGTGAAAATCGCGTTAAGAAGGCACGCGTACAGGTGCTGAAATGACAACTTAACAAGTTACACATGGAGGATTCAGAGACAATAAACAATTTTTCCATGAAGATTACCACACTGGTGGGTGAGATTCGCTCACTAGGCACGAAGTTTGACGACAGTGAAGTTGTTGAAAAATTGTTCAGTGCAGTTCCAGATAGATTTCTCCAAATTATTGGAACAATTGAGCAATTTGGCGATACTGAGAAGATGTCGGTATCAGAGGCGATAGGTCGTTTAAGAACCTTCGAGGAAGGGTTTAAAGGGCGACTGCACTCAAAGGGTAGTGGAGAACAGTTACTCCTTACCCAGGCCGAGTGGGAGGTAAGAATCCCAAAGGCAAAGAAAGAAGAAGGTTCCAACAGCAACAAAAAAGGAGGACGTCACGGGAGAGGACGTGGTCGTGGGCGTGGATATGATGGAGGTCGAGGTGAAGACAGAAAGCCACGTAACTTCGACAAATACAAGGTTAAGTGTTTCAATTGTAATGAATATGGTCATTTTGCAAAAGAGTGTACCAAACCAAACCGAAGAGAAAAAGAAAACCTTGTTGCAACGCAAACCGAAAATGAACTAGCACTGTTGATGACAGAACTTGTGTTCTCAGCCACGGAATACAGAACGAGCAGGTGTTATTGCATGAAGACAAGGTGGTGCCAAAGTTTAAAAACACCCGAGAGAAGGCTTGGTATTTAGATACTGGTGCAAGTAATCACATGACCGGTTTTATCAAAAAATTTGCTGAAATTGACACGACAATTAAAGGGTCTGTCAAATTTAGGGATGGCTCAACTGTAAAAATCCAAGGAAGAGGTTTAGTTTTGTTTGAAGGCTTCGCAGGTGAACACCGAATACTTACTAATGTCTACTACATCCCGATGTTGAAAAGCAACATAATAAGTCTTGGCCAGTTAGATGAGAACGGATGCAAAGTTGAGGTTGAAGGAGGTGTGATGAGAACGAATGCAAAGTTGAGGTTGAAGGAGGTGTTATGACTATTTTGGATAGATCACAAAGGCTACTAGANCCTTTCTTCGAAATGGCTAATGTTTAATTGTTATTTACCGAAATTTTTTAGCGATTGTTGTTCGTATGGTGTTCATGCCAGGAAAAGATTTCTGAGGCTATTAAAATTTTAGACATCTTGTTGTGCTTTTCACTCATATGCGAAGATCTAGAAGTAGTCTTCATTATTTGTAGTTCATATTCTATAAGATCGTTTTTTGGGGGTTTTCTTGCCCAGCAATGACAGTGATATCATTCAATTATCGAGATGTATGATATTTGCAATTATCAATAGGGTTCTATAAGCAATCTTCATTATTTGCAGTTATCGAACAATATATTTTAAAGTGTACATGACATTGGGAATTATATCGAGTTAATATTCTATGCTCCCTAGAATTGATAGTTGGCATATACATTATCTATTTTGGATCGATTGTTGGTAGAAGGGGTGTATGTAAATATATGCACGATGGATAGTTGGCATATGTTTTATTTTAATGTTCCTTTTACCAAGTTTTATTTGGGAGCCCCCTATATGCCTTGAAAAATCTTTTTAGAGATATTTGAAGAGGGTACCACAAATGATTATTTTTTGGTTTAACATGATTCTCATATCTTAACTCCAATCAAGTTTAGAGACTTGCATATCAATAGAGCTTTGTTGAACATGATATAATTGGATAGTTATTGTTAGCTCTTACTGTTGCCCAATGGTGTGGGAAAAAATAATGTTACAAGTTATGCTCTCATCCTATATTCTTTTTTTTTTGTGATGGATAAATATCAAACATGCAACTTTATTGTGCAATGCTTCTTCTTTTAAATGTTTGTTTTGATTCATATGAATCTTGAATGGGTATTCTTTGCTACTAGTTAATGATTTTGAGACATCTGCTATCTTATACGAAACTTGATGTTATCATTTCATACTACTTGTGGTTCTGGAGCATAGCGTATGGTTTCATTGACGATAAAAAGAAAAGATTTCATATATGATGGTTATATTAAAAACACATTTCTGTTTCACCAATATACTAATATATATTTTAATTCATAATCATTGTGCATTTTTTTTTAATATGCAAATTCTATATCTTGACTAGCTCATTTTCAGTCATAAATGTCATCTATTAATTGTGAGTAGAGGATATTGAACTAAAACAGGATTTTAAACCTTGTTTTTTTCTTTTTTTCCATCTACCTCACAACAAGCTCATAATTTGGGTTTCTAAAGTCAAACTAATAACTGTGACTAGAGTTATTTTAAGAAAATTAGGAAGGAGGGGTAGCTTTCAGTGCTATGTGGTTTCTTTGTCAGTTATAGTAGTTTAATATGAGCTGGCTTATTATGTTAGCAAATAGTTATTTCTTTAAAAGTGAGGTTCAGGAGACTGTATTGATCTTGTATTCAAAACAATTGACACTTTATGATGGCTTAAATAATTACATCAACCATTGTGTCATTTATTTTTTGGATGATGGAATTGGGGGAAACTGCATATTGCTATCCTAATTCAACACAGCTGAAGTTGCATTTCAACATTTTCTACTTGAACAGGTTCATTACTATCGTGTGAGTTCGGTTCTCTGCAATGTATCCTTTCCCTATTTTATGAATGTCTGTTATAATATCATGCATTATTTTATGAATGTGCTGCTCTTCCAGTTTATGATGAAAGAGCAAATTACTAGGTTTATTCAGAGGACAAAAAAACTTGTATTATGTTATTGAGTTGTTTACATACATAGCATTCGAAGATTGCAATGTATGGAGAAATTTTGAAGTTGATGGAATGATCATTTTAATACTGAGCATAAACCTGCTATTAGGAATTAATGGACATGTATACAAAACATACTTCTGTTAGATTTTTTTCCTTCTCTCGGTTTAATATGAGCTTTGAGCTCATTTTATGAGAATTNATGGAGAAATTTTGAAGTTGATGGAATGATCATTTTAATACTGAGCATAAACCTGCTATTTGGAATTAATGGACATCTATACAAAACATACTTTTGTTATATTTTTTTTCCTTCTCTCGATTTAATATGAAGATGGGAGATTGGGGGGTGTTATATTACCCTTCTCTCGGTTTAATATGAGCTTTGAGCTCATTTTATGAGGATGAAATTTTTTGTATCTCTTCTAATTGAATTCTGTGAAGTCATGGCAAGTGATAAGATTGAGAAACAAGTTTTTTATATTTTTTATGTCTATTACTTTAATTGATATAATAGTAGAGCACCTTGGATGGCCAAAGAACTTTGTTGCAAGCATTGCTTCCACACTTTGGTAAGTTAAGTTTTTTTATTCCCTTATAGTTCTTGACTGATATGTTTACTTTTATAATAATTGCAGGACAATGAGCTCGAGGTATTCAGGGAAGTCAGGGCAAGTGATGTGTCGATGTGGGCTACCTTCATTGCTACTCACGTCACGACAGACACATAGCTACGGGCGACAATTCTATAGGTGCTCGCGATGGGGACAAAGACCGGAAGACTGTAAATTCTTTAGATGGGCCAACGGTGCAACTGTTTCTACGATGTCCCAATTCAACACAGCTGCTACGAGTTCGATAGTACCACAACAGGAAACCACCGCATGTGGTTCGAGTTCTTCCGTTTCTACGATATCTCAGTCGGACAAGTTTGCTCGGGGTTTTGAGGTATCAGAACCGGGCAACATTCGTCGTGATGTGCTTTTACATTTTAAAATCAATATTATCATATTTTCTTCTTGTAATTTTAACATGTTTTTTTTTTCTTTTTTTGGATCATATTATAATCCGTATTAGTGTGTGAATGTATGCTTCATTTTCGTATATGTCTCTGTGCTTATTTAATGTAATCGAAACTTTTTGAGTTATATAAATGTTATTCAACTCTTTTGCATTTTCATAAACATTTAAGAAAATAATAAATTCTGCGACACAGATTATTAATTTAACTAAAAAAATTTGTAAATAAGCTGTTAGACAAAAGTACAAATCAAACAGATAAACAGTTTATTCAGAACAGGGGCAGAATGTTCATTTTTCCAGAATCAGTTATTTTTCATACGCACAAACCAAACAGCCAGACAGCTTATCTGGATCAGCTGTTCATCAGCATATTATCAGAATCAGCTGCTTATCTGCAGAAGTTGGATAAGTTGCAGCTGCCCAAAACAGACCCTAAGGCTTTGTTGTTGTTGTTGTTGTTGTTGTTGTTGTGTCAATTCATTTCATGTAGCTAGGTCATGCCACCTCTATAGTTGTAGGAAATGCCAAGCTAAATGCAGAATTTTGAGTTAACATGTTGCCAACTTAGTTTTTAGTTATGCCTAAACTGGAACTCGGGGCTCGGTACTCGATACTCGGTACTCAAAAGTCGGCACTGATTAGCTCAGCACCTAGTTACTCCATATTTAGTAGTCGGTAGTCAGCCCAAGAATGTACATTACATGTGTGCCCTTTCAACAAGCTGCTGCTAGAGAAAAGAAAATCGTCGCTTCCCCTACACTTTATCAAACTCAACCAAAAGAGAATCCCACTTTTTCCCATGATAACGCATCATTTTTTTGTTCATGGTATTTCGTGCACCACATATCACCTCTCAACCAACATAAAAGAATCTAATAATTACAAATGAGTCAGCTGAAACAAAATATGCATAAACACGCCAGGCACACGAATAATTCGAGCTGTTAAAGATGCCTCATTTAATTAAAAATATACAACTACCAATGAAATTAACAAGAGCTGAACAAAAGAGAACAGCTTTATAACAGCAAAAGCTGCAATGTAAATTACGAAGAATCCAAAATTAAAAAATGGAGAAATAAATTGATAACACCAGAACCTAGCCGAAAAGCCAAAAACAGAGAAAGTAGAACCTTGAGATACGGATGGGATCGGAACTGCTGACCGCTTCCATGATTCACAAAAATGGAGGAGTTCGGCGCGGAGAGGAGAGGGGTAACGTCACCCCGGAGACTAGAAAGAGAGAGAGCAATCTCCATCTTCCCTGTTTCTTCTCTTCAAGGAAACGGGGGTTGAGTAAAAAAGAAGGGGGCGGAGGAGCACAAGCCCGCCCAGCTAACGCCGCCCCCGAAATATCAGTGGCGGCGGTCAATAGCTGAAGATCTGAGGAAGATCAACAAAATGTTTGACGCATAGGGCTGCCTCGCTGTTTAATTTAAGAAGAGGGGCATTTACGTACATACCCCCCAATTCCTGCGTATTTAACGGTGCGTTATTCGTTTGTTTCTGTTTTCCAACCAGAGTTCTGAACCTGAATCGAGATATCACCCGTTTGAATGGCGTTACCGCTTTTATAAAAGTTATGTTTGGTATAATTGTATCTATTTGAAGGAAAAATCTAAAAATTTATGATGTCTATTATATTTTATTTTCAAAACTAAGACCCCCCTCTAGGAGAAATATTTGCGTACATAAGATGTACGCAGCGTTGTGTACATCAGAGGTTATTCAGGGGGTACAATGAGGTTATATCTGGGTTATACCCCCTTGTAACCTCCGGTATAACCAGGATATAACTCCTCTGTACCCCCAGAATAACCTCTGATGTACGCAGCGTACATCTTATGTATGCAAATATTTCACCCCCTCTAGAAGTCACTATACTTAGGCGGCTTATGGTAAGAATTCAAAAAATTATATCGTGTGACCATAATCTCTGATTTATTAAATTCGAATTGGATGCCGATTTAGGAAAATTGCTTCCTTCTTGTATTAAATTCTAAAAGTAAATGTCAAACATTTGTGATGGATTTAATTGGATTTAACTTGAATAATATCAATTATAAATTTGAATTTAACATCACTCGATCTACTAAATTCATATTTGTCAGATTTAATAAATCATACTTAACTTAAATTCAAGATGTGTTCGTCGAATCTCTTGAGACGAGCTACGATCTAAAATGGTGAAAATTTATCGTTCTTACAAAAGAATTTTCCAGCACGTTCATTTTCCGCTATTTCACCAAATAAGAAATTCTACAATGGTCAACATTCACTCTAACCGAACTGAAGTTCACCGTGTCCTCAAACGAAGCCTTAGGAAGTCTTATTACAAAACTCAACTTTCAGCTACAATTTTTTTTAAAAAGGCAAGCAAAACATAGTTTTGTCAAACAAAAAAAGTGTGATACAGCACCGCACTGTCGTCATTTCATTGCCCCAAATGCACACGAAATCTCAATTCAAAAGTAGTTGTAAGAAATCTACTATTTAAAACCTGATATATTGCAAAAGTTGTTGTTCGGTTTGAAAATTTTAATTTTAAAAATGTTGTCTATGGATAAATACCTAAAATATCCATATGCTCATATTATATAGAATTTATAATTTTTTTAGATATATGTAATTTTTATATTTAATTGTATTATATAAAATAACCAAAAATATGGAAGTAAGCTCAAACTTAAATTATAGAAAGAATTAGTGAGGAAAAGATAAAGATCATTAAAAATTAAGTCATTTGCCCATCCAATAGACCTATGCGACCTAGTTTAGACTAGAACATGCTTATTTGTACCTACATGATAACACAAATGAATACTAACCAGTTTGGTGTTTATACATCGGTCATGTGAGCGCTCCTTATGACTGGGCGAGGATGCATTTGACGTGCTACTCAGGACTTGGGATTCTCCTGAGTATCAGAGAATGAGGAAGTAGGCAAAGCTGAATCGGTGCTTTGACTGCGGGGACATGAGAGCCTCAGACCACATAGATGGAGCGCTCCCTCATACAGAGTACAATAAGAGTCTGGTAATTGCATTAAATCTTATTTTACATTAAATATATGCTAATTATTTCATTACACTGACAGATACTAGAGAAAGGATCGGAGCTAACTGTTGCAGAGTTACATGAGCACACCCATAGGCGGTAGACGGATTAGTCTGAGGTGGGAGAGCAGATTGCGGGCGACCCATATAATTCACAAGATCAATGAGTATAAAATTCAAATAACTAATAAAATTTATTTAGTATCTCACTTTCATTAATCATATGTTTTGTAGGCTGCCTTCCAGAGGCTCAAGGAGAGCTGATCTTAGCAGCGGGTTGTGGTTTAGGCACATGCTGCTTCCTTCTAAGTATGACCTCTACAGGGACGTTGTCAGCATGAAGAAGAAAAGCAGGGTTTGTGGGTTGGGGTTCCAAGCATCGGCCTATGATGCATGTCTGGCCTCTTACACATTTGGTGCATCAACTTCCACTTCACAGGAGGAGAAGATGTGTCGTCAAGTTGTTGTTGACGTTGTTTCCATGTAGCTGCCCTGAGATAGGAGATGAGGGCAGAGATAGAAGCGGTGCTGCATTCTGAATTACAAAAAGGGAAGGAGTCAGTGCAAGATGAGGGTGGGGATGATAGTGATGGGGAGAGGACACAAGAGGCTGAGTAGAGGTTTTTTTTTTGGTATTAAACAATTTATTATCAATGAAAATTATTTTTATTGTACAGTTGCATATTCCATTTGATTTAATTCAATTAATTTTTTTTTATTTTCTTATATGATTTATGTGTTAACTAGTTTTGTTATTGTGCTGTGTTGTATTTTGATTGCACTGTTAATATTACATGCATGTAGATTGTAGCGTTGAAAGAGAGCTATAACTTTTTTACTAATGGTACAAATTTGTATGACTTTATGTTGGTTTTATGATCCATTGGTCATATATTGATAGTTTTCCGACGGTTTATTGAACGAGTGATGTCCGTACAAAGTGTTGCACTTTTATTACGGACAAACCGTCAATAAATTCTTATGTTAACCAACGATTGAGCGATATTTTATCAAGGGAACTACGACAATTTTCCGACTGCAATGCAACACTTGTCCTACAGATACTTGTGTCATTTATAAAACTAATGGTTAAGCTATAGTTAAATACGACATGTTTTTGAATCAAGAGTGATAGTTATGACACATTCGATACCCGTCAGTTAATTTAAACCACCGCTACATCTGTCGGTAATTTCATTATCGATAAAACATTTTTGTTAAGTCAACTTTGTTGTCGCTAAACCGTCAGTAAATATATTACATGTGATTATCTATCATTACTGTCGGTAACAAATTAAATTCCTGTAGTCGAGGAATACCCATCAAACATTATCTTTGATGATAATGCCACAAATTAAAATGTTGTCGGTAAATTATTTCATCAAAAGTCTAGTTGGAATATGTTGAGAAATTTTAGGGCAAAGAAATGAGAATCGACACAAATCCAGAAGAAGAACACAAAGATTTAACGAGATTCGGCAAAGATGCCTACGTCATCGAAAGCGAAGCGACGACTTTCCTTCAATTCAGAAAAGAGTACACAATACAAAATTAAAATATAGGGTTACAAACATTTATATATATAACCCTAGAGTACAATATGTAATTATAGAATTACCCTTGTACAATACTGTGAGGGCGTTGCCCCCGCACCCCAAACCCACATAACATAAAATTCCTCAAATTGAATAGATGCTTCCGCTCCACTACAATATCTATCCCTTATATGATATATAAGTCATACCTAAAAAAAACAAGTGTTTTTAGCAAATGAAAAAGTACTGATCATTTATTTTCTTAGAACCTATGATATTTTAATAGTTTCCGACGAGTTTTGACCGTCATAAATAGCTGGAAATTTTTAGTGTCCTACAACATATTAGAACGTCGCTTTGTTTTTATATTAGACTCACTAAATTTCTGAATGATAGTACTCAGTTATTCCCCATTAAAGAAGAGAAAATGAAAATGAGGGAAGCAAAAGATTTCACATAATATCTTAACCATGCAAAGCCCTTTTGCTCCCACTACAGCTCTTCACCTCCTTGGAAGCGGCTAGTACCACTCTATAGGATGGCTAGCTCTGTTGCTGCCTGAATGACCACTGATGAATGTGCGAGTAACTCGTAAGGGAGGCAGGGCTGCACAAGTGTCTCTTAAGAGAGAAAAAGGATTTTGCGCTCTCGCTAAGGCTATGTGTACGACTCGCGAGGGAGACGAAGGCTTTCACACGCTCGCCGGGGAGTATTGGGCAGGATTTCTTCTCTTTTGATGGGAGGTTACGAATAAATGGGTGTGGTAGGAATGTTGGACGAGAAAGAATATTATGGTATACATATACAAAGCAATATTTACTTGTCACACGCATAAATCCTAAATAATTGCATGGTATAGACGTAAATCTCCCGAAATATCAACGACTTTCATTTGATGTAAGCATCTTATCTCTAAAGCAAGGCTCCTTGAAAAGAGTATGACAAGCAAGCCTCATTATCTCTTTTTAAAATAATCTCATCCACTTTTATTCTTGTTGATCCTAGCACTTAAGAAAGGATAAGTTTGGTTTTGAAATTTTCCTCGTGATCTCAACTTCTCTCTTTTTGTTATAGTCCTCATCACTCTTTTATGTTCTTGGATACCCATACACGTTCACAAACTTGCCATGTATGAACGTGCTCTTGCTTCCTATTGTGCAAATTAAAGCCTATTGGATGACATTATCCAAGTTGACATTCACTGAAATGATCATGTCATTTTTTATTATGCTAATTTTTTCTATATTATATATATATAGAAAATTTTATGACGATATGTAATTTGCTACAGAAGATATTTCATAATTATAATTATATCATTTATAAGTAAAAGTACACACTCAAGGTACCTCGCTTCAAAACATGTTCATTAAATACTTATAACCAGTAAAAAAGAATACAAATTTGAGATTGATAATTGATTCTTAATTATGGTAATCTAATGAAGATTAAAAATTCTTCAGCATCGGTCTACTGTTATTTTCAGCATCAGTGATTGCTCTTTCACATGCATGCATACATGTCCATTAAATTGATAGCATTAAACTCCAAGAAAGAAACGAGGTGTGAAAGAAAATGACCGGCGTTAACGTTCCAAGCTTTTTTCTCCAGAGTTGCTTCTCTTTCTCCACCTCTTTGATAACCAAGACCATGATGGATGGATGCATGGTTTGACTTCATCAGCTGTGTAAAGCTGAAGAAGAGTTTAGCCTTTGTTTTCCTCATTTTAAATTTCACTTTAGACAGAGTTTGAAAATTAAATCAAATGAAATGATGATAAATTTCATTTTTTTTTCTTTTTGGTTAAGAACATAGTTTCCAAATTGTACGAAACTAAATGGGCACTAAGCCATGTGCCCTTTTCTTCTCTTCTGATATATATCTCTCTCACTTCCAAGTAGACTCCTTGTCATCTTACACTGACAGCACAGCGTGCTTTCTGATTTCTACTGCTGCCAAACAAAAGCAGCAATGACAGCATAGCCTTGCAAGTCAAAAAAAATAAAAATAAAAATAAAAACTGGATGGCATGGCATGATCCCTGCAATAAAGCCGTCGAGATTCAAGATAAGGCCGAAAGACAAAGATTGGTATTCCTTTGCTTTTTAGTGACATCACAATTTCGAATTCTGTGAAGCAGAATATTGCTGAAAATGAACTTATATTGTTTAAACATGTTTTAAATATAGAAGANCTGACAAAGTCACTTGCAAGATTGAAGTTCTTGGAGATGAGAGAAAAAATTGGTGTGCGAATCATCAGTGAATGACAACAAGCTTAAGGAGGATATTGTTGAGTTAATCTAGTTGTCTCTAGAAATTGTTTATGTTATTTTTGCATATTTTTCATGTGAATCAGGCGGTTATGAAAACCGTTTTGTGGTTAGGCGGTTAGGAAAACCGTTAAGTGGTTAATTAGTTTTTATTTTAAGAAAAATGTGATGTGTAGTTATTTTGTATTTGTTTATATATTAAAAAAACCAGAAAATGTGGGAGTGTGAAGTACAAAAAATTCCTCCATTTTTTTTTTGGCGTTTAAAGTTTGGCTTTGAGAACCAACAAACAGATGCTTCCGCTCCACTACAATATCTATCCCTTATATGATATATAAGTCATACCTAAAACAATAAGTGTTTTTTAGCCGATGAAAAAATAATGATCATTTATTTTTTTAGAACCTATGATATTTTAATAGTTTCCGACCAGTTTTGTCCGTCATAAATAGCTTGAAATTTTGTAGTGTCCTACAGCATATTAGAACATCACTTCGTTTTTTTATTATACTCACTAAATTTCTGAATGATAGTACTCAGTTATTCTTCATTGAAGAAGAGGAAATGAAAATGAGGGAAGCAAAAGATTTCACATAATATCTTAACCATGCAGAGCCCTTTTACTCCCACTACAGCTCTTCACCTCCTTGGAAACGGCTAGTACCACTCTATAGGATGGCTAGCTCTGTTGTTGCCTGATTGACCACTGATGAATGTGCGAGTGACTCGTAAGGGAGGCAGGGCTGCACAAGTGTCTCTTAAGAGAGAAAAAATTTTGCGCTCTCGCTAAGGCTATGTGTATGACTCGCGAGGGAGACGAAGGCTTTCACACGCTCGCCGGGGAGTATTGGGCAGGAATTCTTCTCTTGATGGGAGGGTACGAATAAATGGATATATCATAATTATAATTCTATCATTTATAAGTAAAAGTACACACTCAAGGTACCTCGCTTCAAAGCATGTTCATTAAATACTTATAACCAGTAAAAAAGAATACAAATTTGTGATTGATAATCGATTCTTAATTATGGTAATCTAATGAAGATTAAAAATTCTTCAGCATCGGTCTACTGTTATTTTCAGCATCAGTGATTGCTCTTTCACATGCATGCATACATGTCCATTAAATTGATAGCATTAAACTCCAAGAAAGAAACGAGGTGTGAAAGAAAATGACCGGCATTAACGTTCCAAGCTTTTTTCTCCAGTGTTGCTTCTCTTTCTCCACCTCTTTGATAACCAAGACCAAGATGGATGGATGCATGGTTTGACTTCATCAGCTGTGTAAAGCTGAAGAAGAGTTTAGCCTTTGTTTTACTCATTTTAAATTTCACTTTAGATAGAGTTTGAAAATTAAATCAAATGAAAAGATGATAAATTTAATAAATTTCATTTTTTTTTCTTTTTGGTTAAGAACATAGTTTCTAAATTGTACGAAACTAAATGGGCACTAAGCCATGTGCCCTTTTCTTCTCTTCTGATATATATCTCTCTCACTTCCAAGTAGACTCCTTGTCATCTTACACTGACAGCACAGCGTGCTTTCTGATTTCTACTGCTGCCAAACAAAAGCAGCAATGACATAGCCTTGCAAGTCAAAAAAATAAAAAAAATAAATAAAAACTGGATGGCATGGCATGATCCATGCAATAAAGCCGTCGAGATTCAAGATAAGGCCGAAAGACAAAGATTGGTATTCCTTTGCTTTTTAGTGACATCACAATTTTGAATTCTGTGAAGCAGAATATTGCTGAAAATGAACTTATATTGTTTAAACATGTCTTAAATATAGAAGAAAAAAACAAAAAAATGTAAAAAATTTCCAAGTTGCTTTAGATATTTTTGTAAGAATAAGTTTCATGCCTCCCACATCATGTCATGCATCAAAAATTTTATTCATAAAGTAGATTCCAAATAATTGGGATAAATTTGTATCACAGACGCAAACTTCTCTAAGCAACTTCACGTCATAGTGTAAAAGAGATTTATTTTTGTTCATGTACGTTCAAAGTTTGGCTCACGAGGATGGAGACGTTCCTCTGAAGAATTTTGTCTGTATTTCTTAAATATTTTGCAGCCGGAAATTAAAATTCTTCCTATATATATTATTAAGAACTGTTTTGCAGTTTAGAAAGACATGAATTATGTCTCTAGCTAAATTTCTCTGAGCATATGTATATATATGTATATATTGTTCTCCAAAATCTCCAATCTCGTTTGGTTTGCACTTTTGGTAAACAGTGGAAGCGCAGCAAAAGCAAAAGCATTGCTTGCGTGGGCTAAACATAAAGCTACTTCATGGCATATCAGAGCACAGAAGATAGATTTTCCATAATAGAGTGAACCACATAGGGGGTGGTGGTTCTTGTTATTTGCTGAAGTGAGAATGGAAATTAATCAAAATGAATTGATATTGATATGATATTCTAATTTATTTTTCTTATAAATTTAAAAATAATTACAATAATCCCATACATTAATCAAAATTAAGATAGTAAAATAATTAACATTACAAAGATGATATAAATAAATGATTATGGTCTCATTCATAAATTATGATGGTGGGGGAAAAAGGAGTAAAACCATTATGAATAATATCAAGTAAAATCTTCCAAATACATAAATCTTCCAATAAAAACAATAAGCAATCAAATTCCAACAATAACTTAGTCCTCAACAAATTTATATAGTCTTGCATTCATATAAAAGTTAAACATAAATTATTTAGTATAATATAGATCATCAAAATATAATATTTAATTATAAATTTAGTTGATATTTATAAAATTTAAAGATATTTATGTAGGTCATTTTATGACATAAGCAGGAGTTATTTTATTTTACTTTTAACAAAACGAGAGAGACGGATGTATTCGACACATGCCGGACAAGTGTCGTACACGTGCACATATCTCACAATTGTGCCACACCGTCTAGGTCGAAAAATGGAACTAATACATCGGAGTCATGCATAAGGCTTAGTTAGGGACCATATATAGTGGCCTTACATTTCTGTAGCAGAGTTAATTTGGATGAAAGAAGAGGGCTTAATGTTTAATGTAGGCTTTTAGAAAGCTTAACAAAATAAAAATGATAATCAACGTACGTAGTCTAAGGTCAGTTGGTTTNAAATTCCGAGCAGAATCACCTCTTGAATTGTGGCATGGAGATTTGTGCGGCCTAATTACCCCTGCTACTCACAGAGGGAAGCGCTATTTCTTGTTGTTGGTTGACGATTGTACAAGATGTATGTGGCAGGTGCGATCCGAGACAAAGATGAAGCAGTTGAGGCATTTAAGAAGGTCAAAGATGCAGCTGAAATGGAGAAAAACAGTAAGCTGAAAACCTTACGCACGGATCGTGGCAATGAATTCACCTCAAATGAGTTCAAGACTTATTGTGAGCTGTTGGGAATTAAGTGTTATCTCACGACGCCTTATTCTCCTCAGCAGAACGGAGTTGTCGAACGATGAAATCAGACGGTGGTCGGCATGGCAAGGAGCTTGTTGAAAAGTATGGAAGTCCCGGGAGAATTTTGGGGAGAAGTGGTATCAACTGCCGTATATATCTTAAATAGAGCACCAACAAAGAGCGTCATCAGTAAAACTCCCTATAAAGCATATTATGACCACAAGCCAAGTGTCGATCATTTTCGTATTTTTGATTGTCCTGTACATGTAAAAGTAGTTACACTGCATCTTCCGAAGTTGGCTGATCGTAGTAAGCAAATGGTGTTCATTGGTTATGATATGAACAAGAAAGGCTATCGAATGTTTGATCCAACGACAAGACGAGTTGTGGTGACACCAGATGTAGTGTTCGAGGAGAAGAAGAAGTGGGAGTGGAGTAAATCTCCAGTAACAGGTACAGGATCAACAGAGAAAACTCTTACAACACATTATTTTACCATAGCAGACACATTTAATACGACAAATCAGGAAGATAAAGAGAAGTTCAACGGTTTTGGTATTGATATCAGAAATTATGGTATGGATTTCCCACAGTCGACACGGGAACAAACTGATAACCAACACCAGCATGCTTCACCAGTGATGAACATGAGATCCCAAACATCTGTTTCAAATCCTGATTCATTGACACCACGCACTCCAGATACAACTTTTGATGCTCTTGATGGTTCGACCTTGACAGAAGTAGTGCAGCCCACAACAACTGATGAGAGTTCATTAGAAGGACCACGGGGTAAGCGTGGCATCAAAAGCCTTTACGATGAAACCTTCCCAATAGAACTAGAGTATTCGAGATTGTGTTTGCTAGGAGAGGAGGAGCCATCAACTCTCGAAGAAGCTAAGGCAGACCCGATGTGGAGAAAAGCAATGGAGGATTAAATTTCTTCCATTCGAAGGAATGAAACCTGGAAGCTCGTCCCATTACCCGAAGGCCATAAACCTATAGGTCTAAAATGGGTTTACAAGCTAAAGAAGGATACTCAAGGCAGAATTGTGAAGCACAAGGCGAGATTAGTAGCAAAGGGGTACGTTCAACGACAAGGCGTAGACTTTGATGGAATTTTTGCCCCTGTTGCTCGGCTAGAGACAGTACGTTTGCTACTCTCTATTGCGGCACATGAAGGATGAGAGGTTCATCATATGGATGTGAAGTCAGCCTTCCTTAACGGTGATTTGGAAGAGGAAGTGTATGTCACTCAACCGTCGAGATTTGAAATAAAGGGAGAAGAACACAATGTGTTAAAACTGCACAAAGCATTGTACGGTTTGCGACAAGCACCTAGAGCCTGAAACTCAAAACTGGACAAATCATTGAGGACACTTGGTTTTGAGAGGTGTTCTTTAGAGCATGTCGTGTACATGAGAAATCAAGGTAAAATGATTTTAATTGTTGGAGTCTACGTGGATGATTTAATCATCACTGGAGAGTGTATTAAAGACATAGACAAGTTCAAATCACAGATAAACAAATTTTTTAGCATGAGTGACCTTGGGTTACTAAGCTACTATTTGGGAATTGAAGTATGTCAAAATTCTCAAAGGACTACACTTAATCAGTCGGTATATGCAAGAAAGATTTTAGACAAATGTGGCATGAAAGATTGTAACCCTTCACAAATTCCGACGGAACCTCCTTTAAAACTGAGTAAGGAAAGCACAAGTCCACCTGTAGAAACAACTTTGTACCGAAGTATTGTTGGCAGTTTAAGATATCTACTGCACACGCGCCCGGATTTGGCATTCTCTGTTGGCATGGTGAGTAGATACATGGAAAGGCCCACAACGGAGCATATGGCCACAGTGAAGCACATATTACGGTACGTGAAAGGAACTTTAAACCTTAGTTGTGTTTATGAGAAGAAGAAAGGAAGTTTGGAACTGATCGGTTACTCAGATAGTGATCTAGCTGATGATACTAATGCTAGGAAAAGTACCTCAGGTTTAATATTTTTCCTTGGGTCAAGTTCTATTAGTTGGTGTTCACAAAAACAGAAAGTGGTTGCGTTATCTTCCTGTGAAGTAGAGTACATAGTTGCATGTGCAACAGCGTGTCAAAGAGCGTGGCTGAGACANTGCACACACGAAGTTTCCTTTAACTTGTTTATATATATATATATATGAATCATGTTCTGAGAATTAAAGCCGAGTGAAGGAATAGAGTAGAATAAGACTAGGATTATTGTTGGGATTTTGGTCACTAATAGGTGCCAACTTTATAAAGGAAACTTCTTCTGTGCATGCATTGCCACTAAAGAGATTTAAATAACTTAATAATTCCAACATTTGATCGGTGCTTTCAACTAAAAGCATGAGGGGTAAAAAGCAAATAAAATATAATTATAGAGAGATGTTTGATCCTTGTTTGCTTTTCGTGAATCATCTTCTCAAAGTTAAAGCCGAGTGAATGAGAGAAAGAGGAGAATAGAATAAAGTTGGGATCTTTGTCCGGAGAATCGATGAAAATGTCCCTTTATTCTTATTTTTGCGTTATATTTATAAATGCATATTTTGTACACTTACAAAAAAGAGGGACGATTATGAAAATCATTCTTAACGTCATTAAGACTATAATTAAATGTATAGATTTTATGTTATATTTGTATTACAATTTGAAGTTCAGTCAACCGATTGAAGAGCCAGGTTGAGTGGCATCTATGCTCTTTGGAGTACGCGTTGTCCGGTTGAGGTGTTCAACCGTATAGTGATCTTGCTCAAAGACTTTTAGCATGGTCGACCAAAACGATCAGCTTTGCGGTGGTCCTTCGGTTGTGACGCAGAGTTGGTCAGTCAAATGTGATCGGCCGACTATTTTCGTAGTGAGTCGTGGCTCATTTTCTGTTCGGCTCAAGTGTTATAGGGCTTGTGTCTCACTCGCGTAATTAGTTCATCTTCTCGACCGGATCCTTCAATCTTGCAAGTCCTTAAGCAGATCTTGTCGCAACCCACACGAGGTGTCCGACGAGACTCGTAATCGAGATGATTAACACCTCACTTTTGACTGGTTTTGCCGCTATCGAGCAGGAAACCATCTCTAAAGCTTGAACCTATCCCAGGTTTGGAGGCGTAGCTTCATGCTCGACCTTGAATCATAGATTGATTGCTTACCTCTAAAGGAAACCCTTTCATCTTGGTCATTCATTCCCTTTGAGATTTGTGTTGGTATTTTTGGTATTTACAATATATAATAATAATTATTATTATTTATCAAATATTTTTACTCTCTTTGAATAAATTTGCATGAATATCTATGCTTTCAACCTATTAGCAAGTAGTTAAATATGCTTATTAAAGTAAAATTTCTCCAACTCACTGCCTCCATGACACACATATTTTCCAGACTGTTGCCTCCACGCAAGCCCACCCTCACTGCCTCCACAACACGCCCACCCTTTCAGGTCACTGCCTAAACTTTTATAAACTGGTTTAACGCCTTGATCAAGGCTTGATTTTGTTTGGATTGGGCCATATTTGGTACCATTAGGTTTGTCTGGTTGAGTCGATCAGTTTGACTATATGTTTGTTGAAACCGGAGCATTGGATGACTCTTAATTAAAGTCTGAATATTTCTTGCTTAAAAAAATGTATGTGTCATATCTTGACATTCATGTCAAATATTAAGAATTTGTTGATGAAGTATCAATTTTCTTCCAATTTTCTTCTTTTGCTTTACGTCGACTCGAATATATACATAGAACATTGAGTTATGTTTAATTTCATGTAGCTGTTAATGGGTTATGGAAGCAATAATTAAACTTATGTGTATAATGACGTATTTCAGAATGATGAATTAATTTAATCTATATATTAATGCAGCTTGGAAGAAGATCATTGTATCTGTGTGACCCCCATTTGATGCTCACGTGATTTATCCTCTCCCCCACCTCACTTTCACGCCTTCATATACCCAATTAAATTTGATCATAAATTGGATCTTGCTATATCTATATCTATAATTCATTTCCAGGACTAAAACTTATCATACTTTGTGCTGCAAATAGTTATTAAGCATTAATAATGCAATTATAGTAAAGGCAGCACTACAATTAGAAAATATTAATTTTGAAGCAGATCAATAAAGTGGTATTCATGAATATTTAGGGCGACCTAACTTTGATATGTTCCTTCACCAAGGGCTTTAGGGTTCCAAATGCAATGAAATGAGGCCATGTATGAATTACATGGTTGGGGCATCACGTGGGTGTGGCCCCAGAACCATCCCTCTCAACTTAAAAGACTTATTGGCCCACTATCATCCTCAGCTCACAGGATGGAAAGGCTAAATATCTAATTTATCGAATTTGTGGATCAGTTGTGCCATTAATATGTATATTTATATATAAGTCGTGCAAGTCATTAAATAAGTTTCTAAGTTGAGTCAATTGGACCATTCGTACTATTCATACTGAAATGGTGAAGGAGGATCGTATCCATCATCAATTATTTATTATCTACTTGTGAATTCTTCTTCTCCCTCCTATTAATTTTATGATTCGAGTGAACATTATGTAAAATCGGCATATTATTATTAGTTTATTTTTATTTGAGAATGTGAATCAAAGGAAATCAAATTGTTTCTGATAAGCCATATCATGGTGGTCACTTTTTTTTT
>JXCR01122639.1:123611-143194 GCA_002079205.1 Phalaenopsis hybrid cultivar | reverse complement strand
AAAAAAAAAAAAAAAAAAAATCACGCCAATGATCACAACCACCCCACTCACGTTGGCCGACCACTTCGGCTCGACTGGTCACCCTGGCCTGGTTGACATACCACTTTGATCCAACCGGCTGCCCTATCACTGTAGACCGATCACTGTGGTCCAATCGACCATCTTAGCCTGACTGGGCTGTTGGCTACTTTGCCCAGGGTTGACCGCCCTAGCCAACTCAGCGGGTCAAACAACCAACTTCACTTGCACAGTGTATCTCTTGCATGTGCATTAGTGTTGCTTGCATGATATTTTGCAGTCATTATCGCATGCTTGGGTTAAAATTTTAGTGTTCATTCATACACTTTAAGTTAAAGTCTAAATATTTTTTGCTATATGTCATATTTTGAGATTCATGTCAAATATTGAGAATTTGTTGATGAAGTATCAATGTTCTTCCAATTTTCTTCTTCTGCTTTACGTCGACTCGAATGTATACATAGAACATTGAGTTATGTTCAATTTTCATGTAGCTGTTAATGGGTTATGGAAGCAATAATTAAACGTATGTGTATAATGACGTACAGCTTGGAAGAAGATCATTGTATCTGTGTGACCCCCATTTGATGCTCACGTGATTTCTCCTCTCCCCCACCTCACTTTCACGCCTTCATATACCCAATTAAATATGATCATAAATTGGATCTTGCTATATCTACATCTATAATTCATTTCCAGGACTAAAACTTATCAGACTTTGTGCTGCAAATAGTTATTAAGCATTAATAATGCAATTATAGTAAAGGCAGCACTACAATTAGAAAATATTAATTTTGAAGCAGATCAATAAAGTGGTATTCATGAATATTTAGGGCGACCTAACTTTGATATGTTCGTTCACCAAGGGCTTTAGGGTTCCAAATGCAATGAAATGAGGCCATGTATGAATTACATAGTTGGGGCATCACGTGGGTGTGGCCCCACAACCATCTCTCTCAACTTAAAAGACTTATTGGCCCACTATCATCCTCAGCTCACAGGATGGAAAGGCTAAATATCTAATTTATCGAATTTGTGGATCAGTTGTGCCATTAATATGTATATTTATATATAAGTCGTGCAAGTCATTAAATAAGTTTCTAAGTTGAGTCAATTGGACCATTCGTACTATTCATACTGAAATGGTGAAGGAGGATCGTATCCATCATCAATTATTTATTATCTACTTGTGAATTCTTCTTCTCCCTCCTATTAATTTTATGATTCGAGTGAACATTATGTAAAATCGGCATATTATTATTAGTTTATTTTTATTTGAGAATGTGAATCAAAGGAAATCAAATTGTTTCTGATAAGCCATATCATGGTGGTCACTTTTTTTTTATTATTATTGATGAGTGATTGAAAATTCGGGGCAATAGAATAATTTATTTTCGTTTTAGCATGATATGAAGATTCAACGCACACTTAGAAAAGAAAAAACAATTAGTAGTAACACTAGATGTTTTTATGTGAAATATACGTAAAGTGAAAAAACCACCTGGTCTGGCTTAGTTGAAGAACCCCACTATAAAATTATGATTACAATTACAAGCACTTGTTACACGGGTGAGAAAAAGTTACAAGGTCTCCAAATTTACAATGTCGAAGCGCTGATGAGCTTGTAACGTTGGACTCTAGCTTCTTCTATAGGCCTCAAGCTCTCTCATTTTTATGAGAGAGACGGGGACTTATTTATAGAGTTTTGGGTGCACTTCACGCAGGAATATGAATCATTTGATCAAACGATCCAAACAGTTTCTTTTGTTCATATGACGTTTAATGGACATTTGATTGCCTTAATATTGTTGGAATCGAGCGATCTCGGGATCGTTGGATTTTTCTTATCGAAAAGCTCGATTCAATTATAAATTTGCAAGATTCGGCATTCATTTGACCACTCAAATATGTTTGAAAAACTTCTAAAGGTGGGTTAATGACTTGATTTGAGCTTGATTTGATTTGGATTATATCAATGTTGGTATCATCGGGTTGTCTCGTCGAGCAGTTTAGTTTGACTATAAGTTTGCTGAAATCAGAACTCTGGATGAATTGTGTTCAAAGCTTGAATGTTTCTTCCTGAAGAGATAGCCTCGAGATTCATGTGAGATGATGGAGATTTATTCATGGTATATCAGTTCTCCGTATTTTTGGGTGAGATCAATTTCACATCCAAAAATATTGAAATATGGAGCACTTTACATTTACCGTAATATTATCAGTGTAATACAAAAAATNTTCTAAAGGTGGGTTAATGACTTGATTTGAGCTTGATTTGATTTGGATTATATCAATGTTGGTATCATCGGGCTGTCTCGTCGAGCAGTTCAGTTTGACTATAAGTTTGCTGAAATCGGAACTCTGGATGAATTGTGTTCAAAGTTTGAATGTTTCTTCCTGAAGAGATAGCCTCGAGATTCATGTCAGATGATGGAGATTTATTCATGGTGTATCAGTTCTCCATATTTTTGGGTGAGATCAATTTCACATCCAAAAATATTGAAATATGAAGCACTTTACATTTACCGTAATATTATCAGTGTAATACAAAAAATTTGAGTATTATGTATGTATGTATATATATATATATATATATATATATATATATATACATAATACGTACATGGCAGATGAAAGGTGGGCAGGTGATGTGCTAACCGATAAGAATTATGTGGTATGAATGAACTATTCTGTGGTATGAATAAAACTTTTTTTTCGTTTATATATACAATGTTATATTTAATGATTTAATGAATGTAAGTGTATAACTCACGCATGGATTTTTTTTTTTTTTTTTTTTTTTTTTTTTTTTTTTTTTTTTTTTNTTTTTTTTTTTTTTTTTTTTTTTTTTTTTTGCTTTTTACGGCTGAAATTCTTGTCTCCCAAAGATGGTAGAAATTCATACATACGGTGTAATGTTGTCTTCCGAGACTAGTGTAATAATGCATCCCAAAGACGGTGTACGAATGCACTTTGAGGATGATATAAAAATGCACCACATACGGTACAACATCTCCCAAAGATAGTGTAACAATACTCCTCCGAGACGATGTAACAACACAACTCACATGAGATGCGATGTCTCCTTAAGACAGTGAAACAATGCACCTCGAAGACAGTGCCTTTCCCCAAGCTCCTAATGCTCTCTTCTTACAGCTCACCATCTTGGCCGACGTGGTCCACAACTTTTGCAGCTCTCAACTTAGATTTATGCAGCCTATGGATGTCATCACAGCTCATCACTAGGAACAACATGTCTAACTATGAATTGCGTGGTTCATATCTCATGTAGCTCTCGACTCCGCCCTCTCTTGTCTATGGTTGTCATCACAACCTGCCACTACAATCTACACGACCAACTACGACCTACTTAGTCCACAACTCATACAACTCCAGACTCCGACCTTTGTGGACTACTAACATCATCACAACTCATCATTATGACCTATGCAACCAACGATGACATACTTGGTCCACAACTCGTGCAGCTCTCAACTTTGACATTTATATTTGTGGCATACAGAGGTTATCACAGCTCACCGCTATACCTTCATGACCAACTACGACCTACGTGGTCTACAACTCATGCAGCTCCCGACTTCGACCTTAATGACCTACGAACGTCATCACAACTCACCACTTCAATCTACATGACCAGCTAGGCCTACAAAGTCCACAACTCTGACAGTTTCCAACTCTTGCCTTTGCGGCCTACATATATCATCACAGCTTACCACTACGTTCTATGTGACTCATAGCTCCTGTAGCTTCCTGCTACAATCACTATAGCCAATTGATGCTCTTGAAGCAACCTTCTTCAACTCACATAGATAACTACTATCATGATATCCAACTACAACCCCATACAACAATCTTGAGCTACGACTATCATCTACGACATTCACGACGGACTACTGTCTCCATATTATTCGAATATGACGCTTAAGGTGTGCTACCACCGAGAACTGCATTCATCACAAACAAAATATGTCTGTTATCAATGAATTGTTATTATACATTTACAATGATCAACTTTGTAACTCCATATTTCATAATTCCAAAAAAATAGTGAACTATGTACTCACCAATATTAGTGGACTATATCAGTTCAGCCAAGCCACATATTTTTCTCTTTTTCAGGGTTTTCCTCGTAGAAATTCGATGTATCTCCTCGTACTTACTTATCTTTAATTACCTGAGCGTGTGTTGGATTTTCGTACAATGCTCACATGATAATTTATCACTCTACCATCGCGAACCTTCTAGTATGCATCATACATGATATTTTTTCTCGAGTTACTATGATTTAGAATTATAATTATCCTGCCAAATTAGTCTGAATACTCAATATGTTAACTTGTTAAATAATCCAGTATAAATGAAAGTAAGAAGAGAGATATACCGTAGATGATCGATTTTATACACAAAAGAAAATGTACTTTGACATATCTTTGATTTAAACTTTAATTTTTACAAATTTTTCGTTGTTTTTAAATATAGATAAATTTTTAATAAACATATAATTAAAATCGTTAATAATCTAGAGATAATAATTACGATTTAATTTACATCTACCCTCTCTTCCTACTTTAATAATTCCAAAATCCAGGTCGTGACATTTCTCCATTATTTTGTCAGAGGAATGGTTGTATAGATAATCTGTAATATTATATTGCATCACATAATAAAATTAGTTGAGTATTTCCTAAATTAGCTTCATGAATGTTATCCCAATCATTATACTAAATTAATTACTGATTAAAATTAAGAGAATAGAATAGACGTGTATTAATAGTTTGGTATGAGCCATATAAATTATGTGTAAGGAGGGGTCCCCCATCAACCTCCAATATTTTCTCCTGGACCGTATGAAAGGCTTATCATTCTTTCCTTGCCCCACACGCTTTATGCTCATTTGTTTCTTTATACGACTTTTCCTCTCCACTTCCTCTCCTCAATCCTCAGACATCTTCACGTGATCACCTCCCATCATCTCCCCACATCCGCCCGTCATTAAAGGACATCAGCAATCCCAATTGATTATTTGTTATATATATCTATATATATATTTATATATGATTTTTTAAATAGTATTGATATCTCTCACATGAAGATTATGAATTTTAATGGTCTCCAATCCTAGCAAGTTTTGCATTCACGCATGTTGCATGCCACCCCATGTCATCATATACGCAGACATGAATGAACCCGAACAAGTGGAGGTACCATGATGAACTCATTCATGAGTAAACATAGTTTCAGCAATATCTTTATATCGAAGATCTATGATATTGCTTCATGGTCTTTTTCCTCACAAGTAATAATTAAAAGTATATTACTGAGATATTTTTTGTGTGANAAGACTTTTTTTTTTCGTTTATATTTATAATGTTATATTTAATGATTTAATGAATGTAAGTGCAACTCATGCTTGGAAATTTTTTTATTTTTATTTTTTTGCCTTTTACTGCAGAAATTCTTGTTTCCCAAAGATGGTATATATTCATACATACGGTGTAATGTCACCTTCCGAGAGTAGTGTAACATTGCATCCCAAAAATAGTGTAAGAACGCACTTTAAATATGATATAAAAATGCACCACATACGATGCAACAATACCTCCCAAGAATAGTGTAGCAATACTCCTCCGAGATGATATAACAACACAACCCACATATGATGCAACATCTCCCTAAGACAGTGAAACAATGCACCTCGAAGACAGTGACTTTCTCCATGCTCCTAATGCTCTCTTCTTACATCTCACCATCTTGGCCTACATTGTCCACAACTTGTGCAGCTCTCAATTTCAATTTCTGCAGCCTATGGATGTCATCACAACTTATCACTAGTAACGACATGACTAACTATGACCTACGTGGTTCATATCTCATGCAGCTCTCGACTCTGTGCTCTCTAGCCTATGACTGCCATCACAACCCACAATTACAACCTACACGACCAACAACGACATACTTGGTCCACAACTCATACAACTCCCAACTCTGATTTCTGTATATTTGTGGCATACAAAATTTATCACAGCTCACCGCTATGCCCTTTATGACTAACTATGACCTACGTGGTCTACAAATCATGCAGCTCCCGACTTCGACCTTAGTGACCTACGAACGTCATCACAGCTCACCACTTCAATCTACATGATCAGCTAGGCCTACACAGTCCACAACTCTGACATTTTCCAACTCCTACCTTTACGACCTACATATATCATCACAGCTTACCACCACGTTCTATGTGACTCATAGCTCCTGTAGCTTCCTGCTACAATCACTATAGCCAATTGATGCTCTTGAAGCAACCTTCTTCAACTCACATGGATAACTACTGTCATGATATCCAACTACAGCCCCATACAACAATCTGGAGCTACAACTATCATCTACGACATTCACGACGGACTACTGTCTCCATATTATTCAAATATGACGCTTAAGGTGTGATACCACCGAGAACTGCATTCATCACAAACAAAATACGTCTATTATCAATGAATTGTTATTATACATTTACAATGATCAACTTTGTAACTCCATATTTCATAATTCCAAAAAATAGCGAACTATATACTCACCAATATTAGTGGACTATATCAGTTCAGTCAAGCCACGTATTTTTCTCTTTTTCAGGCTTTTCCTCGTAGAAATTCGATGTATCTCCTCGTACTTACTTATCTTAATTACCTGAGTATGTGTTGGATTTTCGTACAATGCTAACATGATAATTTATTACTCTACCATCTCGAACCTTCTAGTACGCATCATACATGATATTTTTTCTTGAGTTACTGTGATTTAGAATTATAATTATCCTGCCAAATTAGTCTGAATACTCAATATGTTAACTTGTTAAATAATCCAAAATAAATGAAAGTAAGAAGAGAGATATACCGTAGATGATCGATATTATACACAAAAGAAAATGTACTTTGACATATCTTTGATTTAAACTTTAATTTTTACAAATTTTTCGTTGTTTTTAAATATAGATAAATTTTTAATAAACATATAATTAAAATCGTTAATAATCTAGAGATAATAATTACGATTTAATTTACATCTACCCTCTCTTCCTACTTTAATAATTCCAAAATCCAGGTCGTGACATTTCTCCATTATTTTGTCAGAGGAATGGTTGTATAGATAATCTGTAATATTATATTGCATCACATAATAAAATTAGTTGAGTATTTCCTAAATTAGCTTCATGAATGTTATCCCAATCATTATACTAAATTAATTACTGATTAAAATTAAGAGAATAGAATAGACGTGTATTAATAGTTTGGTATGAGCCATATAAATTATGTGTAAGGAGGGGTCCCCNATTGTATAGATAATCTGTAATATTATATTGCATCACATAATCAAATTAGTTGAATATTTCCTAAATTAGCTTGATGAATGTTATCCCAATCATTATACTAAATTAATTACTGATTAAAATTAAGAGAATAGAATAGACGTGTTTTAATAGTTTGGTATGAGCCATATAAATTTTGTGCAAGGAGGGGTCCCTNTCCTTGGTGAGCCTCAGCTTCTTTCTGGCGGCGGCTGAAGCTTCATCTTCCTCTTCCCTTTCCCTTTCCCTTTCCCTTGCTCGTGAAGAAGAGCCTCTCTCAACCTCTGTCTCCTCACCACCAACATCAAGTTTCNTCCTTGGTGAGCCTCAGCTTCTTTCTGGCGGCGGCTGAAGCTTCATCTTCCTCTTCCCTTTCCCTTTCCCTTGCTCGTGAAGAGGAGCCTCTCTCAACCTCTGTCTCCTCACCACCAACATCAAGCTTTTCCTTCTTGATATTAGAGGTTGAGAAAGAAGAGATTGTGCTATGGGGAGAAGATAGTCTGGCCTCCTTCGGCGTTGTCGTCGAGCCATAGATTTCTTCGGAGAGGCTAAGAGTCAGGGATGGCTCTAGCGGCGGTGGCGGGGGGTTCTGTTGTTGTTGGCGGATAATAGTCGGCAAGCCCAGGCCAAGAGAAAGGTCTGTATCACAACTATCTCCCCTCTCCATCAAAAATAACTGCCTTCTTGCTATAGTTCTTGTTGGAGGGACGAGATGGATGAAGGGNTTCTGTTGTTGTTGGCGGATAATAGTCGGCAAGCCCAGGCCAAGAGAAAGGTCTGTATCACAACTATCTCCCATCTCCATCAAAAATAACTGCCTTCTTGCTATAGTTCTTGTTGGAGGGAGGAGATGGATGAAGGAAGAGAGAAAGATAAAGAAAGAAAAGTGGCTTTGCAGATATATTATTGAGGAAAGAAGGGGAAGGAATGAGGAGGGGGGGAATGAGTAATGGTGAGGGTTGGGAATATATACCTGAATGACATGGATGAGGTTGCCAAGGTTGACAAAAACCAAAGAGAAGACCGGCTTCCTCGGACTGAAGAAGGACTAATGTGGAAGGAACTGAAAATAGGACCTATGCTTTTTGTGCACATCAAGCGTGTGAATAATTATTTAAGACAATAACAATTATTATTATTATTATTATTATTTCTTTAAAATAGATGGTTTANATGTGGAAGGAACTGAAAATAGGACCTATGCTTTTTGTGCACATCAAGCGTGTGAATAATTATTTAAGACAAAAACAATTATTATTATTATTATTATTATTATTATTATTTCTTTAAAATAGATGGTTTCGCACAGTGATTTAATAAATAATTGATTAATTTCAAGAGGAGTAAATAATATTGATTAATTATAAGTCATGGTGGACCTGTACATAATTAATGGAGGAACCAATGAGGGGCAGGCAGCTGAGCCTCAGCACGTGTAAAAGAAATTCCAGCAACTTGCGTGGAACTTTGTTTAGATATGCATTGACTTCGATTCCACTCCACAGCCCATTAGCTTAATTATGTACAAGCATCCATGATTAGGAAATAATTACATCATTAGAAACAGAAAAAGTAAATTATTAAATAAATAGATAACAAAAAGATTTATTTAATCAGCACCAAAATAAAACATAACTTAGTGGGGGACACACCCGACCTTTTATAATTACTTAATTATCTCTTAATTAAACCCAAAAAAAAAATACCATCTTTACAATTCACACGCCACTTGTTTAATTGGTGGACATGGGACCCAGGCACCGACGGCCCCATCCTTTTCAAGCAATAGCAATTGTAGTTTTGCCACGTGGATTGATGACTTGGGCCGGCACGATGGCCCACCAATGATTTGCTATCATGGGTTTTTGATCCCCATAGAAAACGGGATTTTAGCAGAAAGTTCAGATATGAAGACAAAGTTGGGTGGATGCATGCCACAATTTTAGGGCCGATAAATATTCATATACATATATATACATATAATCTTTATTTTTCTTATACGGAAAAAAAAAAGGCTAAAGGCGCATTACAAAGTTGTCAGATATTTTGTTCGATATTGTTGCCTTTATTTATATTTTATGATGAGGTTGAATAAAATGAATAAATATTTTAATTTATAAAGTACTTTAAGAGTTGTAGTTATAACAAAAAAAATAAAAATATAAATAATTTTATTTTGATGCTATGAAGCAAAAATAGGCAACGGAAAGTTGTAGTGAACATAACTTAACTTATTATTTTATGAGAGACAAAAGCTGATTATATAAATGCAGTGAAAACCATAAAATGATGTTATTAATTTGAAGGCATGATTTGGTAAACGCTTAGATTGTCATGGCATATCCTTTTCTAGCTACTAACATCCATTGACCAGTGATCATTGTAGCTCATGTGACACGTCATTGGAAAATTTGGATCATTGTAGCTGGATTCAATAATTATTTATGTGACACTATATATTCTCTTTTTTGAATAAATCAGAAGAAAATATACATCATCAATGACTCGTCTCTTTCTTCATAAATATTTTTCTATAAAATTTTATCTTAAAAATGATTTGTTTAATAATCTATATGTATGTATATACCGATTTTATACCATATACATGTTACAATTTGAATTTTTAAGACAACGGTAATTGGCTGGGTCGATTTGTTTGAGTTTGGTTGTTTGATTTAACCTGTCGAGTCGAGACTATGCCTTCCGAAGTGTGTGTCGGTCGGTCGAGGAGCTCAGCCGTCGTTGACATCAATTTTTTATGTCACAAATTTCATATGCCCATGTAATATTGTGGGAGCATGAGGCGCTCACGCATGCCCTCCCATAGCTCAAGGAATCCGTCGGGAAGTTACCAGATGCACGCCGTCTCCAGATATGGGTCACCCCGACTGGTCGTGCCTAATAGGGACTACCATTAATTCGTGATATTCCCCCTATTCTAAGGAAAGTTTTAACTATCATTCTAAAGCCTGTATAGTCTAATTCGATCATTAAGAGTTTTTCATGTCATGAATTGCGCTTACTGGACCTTCGAAGTGAAAAATGACCCATAAGAGTCTTGCATGACCATGCCCAAATCAGGTGTGGCCACGCCTAATCCCTCCCCATAAGAGTTGAGGAGGATAACTTTTGGCATAGTCATGCCTGAAGGCGGCGTGATCACACTGCAAGATAGAACCCACATCGTAATTACACTGTGGAACGGAGTGGCCACTCAGAACGCCCAATAGTTGCGTGAAGGCTGCCTTCAGGCAAGTCATGCCTGAAGGCAGTGTGACCATCTTGGAAGATAGTGAGCCTGACGTAATTACGTCACCGTTTCCTGGAAAATTTAATGTCAAGTCACGACTCGGTAACAATTTAGGAGTGGTCAATCAAGGATAGCGTTGTAGGTCGGTGAAGACTCTACTATGAGGAAATTCTTCTGGCTGTTATGCCGCTTCCTGGTTTTCCTCATGAGATGGTGATGACGACAAGGCCTAGTGCTTCCTTTCTTTCCCCGATGAATCCGAACAACATACCGGTCATTGAGTTAACCGATCGACCTTCAGTTTGATCTTATCGAACAATGTTCTGAATAAGATACCTGAACTTCTTGTATCAACTAGAATACTACTCACCTTGTAGTTGTTGATCAACTTTGTGATAATGATTATCTCATTGTAGGGATTCCTCTTTTGTGGGAGATCTGTGTCTGTAATGACAACTGGTAAATGGTTACATGTGAATGGAAAAAAGGAGCATACCTTTCCCGAACGTTGTCTCTATGAACCAAAGGGTCAGGGTCCTCTTCTAAAGATGACTGGTAATCCCTGCTACGCGGACCTTGTTTGCCCTAATAGGTATGTTAGAGGGATCTCCTGCTGAAGTTTTTCCCCATCACTGTGTGTGCGTGCCAATTGCATTAAATTCTTTGAGCTTCCCGATGCAGATGAATTCTTCAATCAAGTTTCAGAGGTATCTGCACTTATCAGTGTCATGATCGTGGTTTCGGTGGTACTGACAGTAGCTTTTTGAAACCCGTAAGGTCGGGGCCGCCTTCAGTGGCTGGGCCAACTTGAAGTAGTTCTTATTTTGGATGGCCTAAACAATTTCATCCATCAATACATTGAGAGGTGTCAGGCCTAATTTTTTTATGTAAACATATTCTCTCTCATAATATTAAGTTGAATGTTGATTAGAGCATTGCTTTTGGTTGCTTCTCCGCTAATCTCGAGCTGTGAGTTGTTGTTATTGTGACCGGTGGACGACCGATTGCCCTTCGTTCTATGCGGCTCGCTCTGTTCTTTCCGCTTCTTTGGTGGGTGGTAGGACGATTCTGGTTTTCCCTTCAGGGGACCTTGGAGCTCTTCCTCGGTGAGTATGTGGTCGTCGTCATCTCTAATACTTCTGCAAAAGTTGTAGCTATAAACAAATTTAGGTTACAGCTAAACTGTTTTCTTTAGAATCCTTACTTCAAAGCTCTCCCGGCTATTTCGGACATCATATTTCTAACTTCTAGCATCTCATTCTCGAAGCAAGTAATATAGGCCTGTAGGCTCTCACCCGCTCCTAGTTTGATGTCGAGCAAGTTGTTCGAGTCTTTCCTTGATTTATGTACGTTTGAGAAGTGTGATTTGAAGATTCTTTTAAATTCTTAATAGTTTTAGATGGTCTCAAAAGGCAAATCATTAAACCATTGAAGAACTGATTACTTCAGGTGGTAAAGAAGAGGCGACATGTTATGCGGTGGCCGATCTGGAGTAGACCGATTGACAACTTGAACAAAGCTACGAGGTCGATCGGGTTGTGCCTCCCTTTGTAGAAATCCAAGTGAGGGATCCTTAGCTTGGTGGTGGCGCTGCTTCTTTGACTTAGCGAGTAAAAGCCCCTCATGTAAGTGGTCAGATATGCACTCACATCCGTTCTTCCCATCACATGTTTGCCCGCACAGACGTGGTTGTGTCAGTCTGTTGGGACTTGCCTTGTCCCTCTGTCTACTGATTGCTGATCTGATTGTTTAGAGTAGGCGGGTTCACCGGAGGGGGCCTTTGAGGGCAAACCCCCTGAGATTCCGCCTCCAAACGTGATGGTGGTTCGTTTCTTTTGAAGACTGCCGCCCAAAGGATTTTGAACTACTCTATTGTGAAGGTTATTTGGGCTTGTAAGTCTTGGAGCTGTGAATGGATGTCTGGTTGCATTGCATCTTTGTAGGGTTCCGTGCATGTTTCCTATCTTTGGGAAGTTTCTCCGTCGTAGTTAGTTGATCTTCTCCTTTTGGGGTATGTCCACACTCACCCTATAAGCTTTGAGATTCACACTAATATTTCTGGTATAAAAGAAAATCAATATTTGACAGAGGCCTAAATATAGATTTCCCATGCGTTTTTTGGCTCCATGATGAGAGCCCGCGTCATGTGGCTGAAATCCCAGAATCCCGACGCCACAGTGAGATCGAACCCTTGACCGGAGAGGACTTACAGTGACCCCGTCACCAACAGGCCAAGGCTTGTGGAGAGTGCGCGTACACACACACAAATATATATATATATATATATAGACACACACACACACACACAACATACAACTCTTGTATATTTAGGCATCTAATACCTAAAATTTTATATTTACATGCATGCCATTTAAATATTTAACATCATATTAAAAATATAACTATTACTAAATTTTGGAAAGTGAATTACACTATCATGTTTAGATATATGAAACCAATGTGTTATAGTGTAAATATGAAACATTAGGTATTAGATATGTAAATATATAAGAGTCACATGATGTGTGTGTGGGTATATTAACGATAAATGCTAGTTAATAAATGGCTCGCGTGAATAAGTTGAAGCAAATAAATTCAACGGAAAAGAAAACAAACTTTAAATCAATTTTCTTTTCCCAAAATAAGTTTCCATTCATATTTTGAGATGTTATGAAGCATGATATCATGTCCGAAGCTGTTAAATTAAAACAAAAAGAAAATTAAGAAAAAAAAAAGTACAAGTATATAATTAGGAGATGAAAGGAACAAGAAAGCGTACGTTAATTACTATAACGTGTGGGTATTAGCAAGCTAACTTGTGCTTTAGCTACCTCAAATAGTGAGCGGCCGACTTTAATTTAAAAAATGGTAGTTCATGGCCCCACCCTTTTGGAGCCTTCAGGGTCTTTAATGATAGCTTTTACACGTATAGCTATTTAATTTATATACTCTATTTAATTTATATTTTGAATAGCTTAAATTTGTAATAGGTACACATAATATTTTCTGTTAGATTCTGCCTTTGAGCTTGTGCTACCGCTGCTTTGACCTTTCGCATAGCAAAAGGCTTGTATGCCGGTTATAAAGCTATTGATGGACTTGTCTATTAGTTTCTTGATAGGCAGAGATCGACATAAATAACCCTTCACAATTTAACCAACGACCAAATATCGTGAGAATGCAGTTGAAAATTCTTGCCTGTCAGTAAGCAGACATATTTAGACTTATGATGGACTTAAGGCCCTTAAAAATCTTTTTAGACCAAGAAAATTAATGACAAATTTATGTTCATTGGAAATTAATTGAAAATGTTAGAAAACTGATGGAATTTACAAATTTTTCAACGATAATTTCTCCCTTACTTTGCGTAGTTTGAAGTAATGCAACACACCAAAATTGTATTTTTAACATTTATAACACCTTAATCTCTCAAAACACATAAAAATGACCACTATTTTCATTTAAAAAAAAAATAAAATACACCTTTCCGTGCATCGATAAGGGTATCTATGCAAAAAATTGAACTTTAATATGTAGCAATGAAGTTTAAAGGCTTAATCATTTTTTTCTCTCCTCATGCATTTTATTTTTTTGGGGTGTGAATCATGAATAAATGAAATTCAATAATATTATCAAAAGATTTCATATATTTGGTGCACATAAATAAAAATTTGTTGAAATAACAACATACAAATAATCTGTTCTTACACGTAAGAATTAGTGAGGAGGAGCTTTTAATGCGAAACTAAATTAAATAATGTATATGAAATAATGTGAATGGAATATGAGTTTTGAGTGAAATTGGTGAGAAATATGGCTCCTCAAATCATGTCCCATCGCAATCAGCAAATCCTCAAATCTTTGGTGGGCCCCAGTTCTCCCAATTACCATTCCACGCTGCAATTACCCAATATTTTTCATTAATTAACATAATAAAGCGAACCAAACTTTCATGCCTTTAATATTCATATTCAAACATAATGTGAATGTAATTTAAAAAGATATACATATATATATATATATATACACAAAACTATAAAAGAAAATGCAAATGCAAATAAAGGTGATTGTGAAAAGTTTAATTTTGTGGCTTTGACTAGTTGGGGCAGCAGTCCACCAACTATAATGCTGCATGATTAGAGGAGCTAATCAAATGACTAATCGTACTGATTTTCTCAAGTGGAATTAATTATTTGTATTAATTGAAAGTGGGAATTCAATTGTGACTTGGTTAATTATCCACATCATGGTGATGGAATTCATAATTGCTACCTTCGCGTAGATTTCAAGCCATATTAAATTGAACTTTATGAATATTTTTATTTTCGTGCGGGTTAATTCATCATTTATGTGCTTAAACTTTAGAAATAAAATAAATATTCTTAAGAAATTAGGTTGTAATACTCACTCTGCTAAACACGTGATCAACAAAATTGTATAAATTACTAAACTAGACTAATACCTATTTAATCATATTTAGAGTAGGATACAGGAGTAGGTGGCTTCAGAAGTTTTACAAGATGAGACAAATCCAATGATACAAAAATTGATGTAATTCATGTCAATTCAAGCTCTGATCAAGCCATTAAACCACTTTCAGAAGTTTTTCGAGCATATTTGGGGATCAAATGAATGCTAAATCTAACGAGCTTTTATGTTGAATCGAGCATTTTGATAAGACAAATCCAACAAGCCTAAGATCACTCATTTCAACATCATTAACGCACTTAAATGTCCATCAAACATTGTTTGATTAAAGGAAACTCTCTGGATCATCTGATCGAAGTTGTTCATATTTCTGCATTAATTACACGTAGAAGTATATGAGTAGAGCCTCACCCCTCTGATGAAAGAGGGGGAGATCTTGAGGCTTGAGGAAGAGCTTTAAGCTTTGAGAATGAACTGAAGTCCAACACCACTTTTGTCGTCGTTAATTACTGTCGACCGTCACCGACCACCGCCAATCGCTATAGGTCACCGTTCATTCCTTACAACATGTACATCAACACATTGACATTGTAATTCATAAGACTTTGTAACAATTTCCCGTTTTGTGGGACAATGAGTCTATGAAATCACTATTCATAATGAAACTTTTCAGATGGGTCATGCCTCATGATTTTTTTCTTGTGCGATTTTTCCACGTAAAAACTTTTGATGTCTCTATTGGTTGTTTTTTTTTTCATCTTAATATGTGTTGAATTCTTGTGCAATGCTAAGAATATAATTCATTACTCTACCGTTGTGAACCTTCTAGCTCTCATTATAAATAAATATCAAATTGATATATTTTTTATGAACAAATTCATGATACTCATTTTAAAATTATACGTTACCTGTGAAGCTACCTTAAACATAATTACCTTAAATTATATAAGAAAATTAGAATAATCTAACTTTAATTTAATTAGAATTAGTTTAAGTTCATTGAGTTTATTTGATATGAAAAAATTATGAAAAAAAAACTCATTGATTAAATATACAACAATAGCAACAACAAGCCTTTATTCCATTAAATAGCATCCGCTATATGTATCTTTTTTCTCCATTGTGTCCTATTAAGTTTCATAATTTCTATTAATTATAATAAATTAAGACATTTTGTACGCAACATGCCCAAGTTTTTTAGATATATCTCAATCTTTTTTTAGCATAAGTTAAATCTAAAGCATCTACTCTCTTAACTAGGTTTTCATGATGGTCGGTGTTTAACGTGACAAAATCATCTCAGATGACTCTCTCTAATCTTCCACTTAAAAATTTTCATCTCTACAACACCTTAACTTATTTTTATGTTTCTCTTTTACAGACCAATATTTTATGCCATAGACATTTTCATCTCTACAACAGTAGCGACGATCTTATAAATTTCTTTTTTCAAATTTTAAGTGGTACTTTTGTATCACACAATTTACACAGTGCATTCCTCCACTGTATCCATCCAACTTGAATTCTTCTAATAACCTCCCTAACTGTATCACCATCACTTTGAACAATAGTTCTGAGATATCTAAAATGATTATTTCTCCTAATTATTCAATCACCTACTGTTATAATACTCTTATTAGATCTACTTCTACTGAAATTACGTTCCATTTATTCAATTTTAGACATTTTCAAACGAAATATCTCAGGCTCTAAAGTTGGCGTTCATAAGTTAAGTTGATTAAACTTACTTGGCACTAAATTTAAAATAAATTCAACTATTTTTATGACATTTAAATATATTTTAATCAAAATTTAATGTTCTAACTTCTCTAATGAGATTGCTCCTTTTCATGAGGAAGGATACGAAAATTTATTTCACATACGAAAATAATAATATTTTTCGTCCTTTATTTTGATAATTTTTTCTTTGAATTAGAATAATTATTTATGATTATAGGGTTTTAAGGTTATACAACTTTTTTTGTAAAGTTTTTGAAACATGTAGAACATCTACNTTGAATATCATAAATTTTTTATATATAATTATTTTATATTTCGAACAATAACGATTCGAACACGAACGAACACAACGCTGTTCGTGTTTGGCTCATTTAACTAACCGAACAAAAAAAATTTGTTCATGTTCGTCTTGTCTACTTATCGAACAAATCAAACACAAATTCATTGACGAACCGAACACGAACTGTTCGCGAACAACGAGCTTTTTTGACGGCCCTAGCAATTACCCAATATTTTTCATTAATAACATAATAAAGCGGACCAAACTTTCATGCTTTTAATATTCATATTAAAAAATAATGTGAATGTAATTTAAAAAGATATACATTATATATACACAAAACTATAAAGGAAAATGCAAATGCAAATGAGGGTGATTGTGAGAAGTTTAATTTTGTGGGTTTGACTAGTTGGGGTAGCAGAAAGGCCGNATATTATCATACATGCTTAATTTTTATTAATATTAATATTATTTATAACACATATAAATATGCCAATTATTACCATTTTAAAAAGAAAAGAGAATGCACTTTCATTCATAAGTTGATGTGATTATTATTGTGAAAAACGGCGACAATAAAGTGAAAAATGGAACGAGAAAAATTGCACGCAGAAAAACACCAGAGCGATGCACAGATTTACGTGGTTTGACAAATTTTCCCACGTCCACGGAGCTGCATAAGATTTTATTTCTTCGAAGAATTACTCCAACGAGTGCCTCGATGTTTACAAGAAAATCTTTATTTTCTTCTCTCCCTTCCACACACTCTCTCTCTTCCTCTCTTTCTCTCTTATAGGACTTGACTTGGCATGACATCATCTTTAAGCCAAAAGAGGTTATTTATAAAAATCATGAGAGTAGTAGGCGGGATGCGGAAAGAGGTAGGTGAGAGTTATATGAGATGTGGTAGGTGAGCGGTCGTTGGGATGGTAGGTGAACAGTAGTTAAGATTCTTATTTAGAAAACTAATTAACAACAGTTAATTAAATTTTGATGGTACCCAAAAATTATGACTTTTAATGCAATATAATTTTGTCTTATACATGTAAATACATAATCATATTTATGAGGGATATAATAATAATAATAATAATAATAATAATAATAATAATAATAATAATAATAATAATAATAAATTTTTAAAATGAGTTTTTTTGAAAGATAGCTCAAAAGGGCAGTATCCATAGTAGCTCTAAATTTAAGACATCTCAAACTTCAAGGAAGGAGNCGTAGATTTCAAGCCATATTGAGTTGAACTTTATGAATTTTTTTTTTTATTTTCGTGCGGGTTAATTCATCATTTATGTGCTTAAAACTTTAGAAATAAAATAAATATTCTTAAGAAATTCTCACTCTGCTAAACACGTGATGAATAAAATTGTATAAATTACTAAACTAGACTAATACCTACTTATATCATATTTAGAGTAGGATACAGGAGTAGGTGGCTTCAGAAGTTTTACGAGATGAGACAAACCCGATGATACCAAAATTGATGTAATTCATGTCAATTCAAGCTCTGATCAAGCCATTAATCCACTTTCAGAAGCTTTTCGAGCATATTTGGGGAGTCAAATGAACATTGAATTTGACAAGCTTTTTAGTCGAATAGAGCATCTCGATAAAACAAATCCAACGAGCTTAAGATCGCTCATTTCAATATCATTAAAGCACTTAAATGTCTATCAAATGTCGTCTGATAAAAAAAAAATCTCTCTGGATTGTCTCATCAAAGTTGTTCATATTTTTGCATTAATTACACGTATAACTATATGAGTAGAGCCTCACTCCTCTGATGAAAGAGGAGGGGGAGGGAATCTTGAGGCTTGAGGAAGAGCTTTAAGCTTTGAGAATGAACTGGAGTTCAACATCACTCTTGTTGTCGTCAATTACTGTCGATCGTCACCGACCACCGCCGATCGCTATAGGCCACCGTTCATTCCTTACAACAAGCTCATCAGTACGTTGACATTGTAATTCATAAGACTTTGTAACCATTTCCCGTTTTGTGTGACAATGAGTTTGTGAAATCACTATTCAAAATGAAGCTTTTTAGATGGGTCATGCCTCATGATTTTTTTCTTGTGCGATTTTTTCACGTAAAAACTCTTGATGTATATATTGATTGTTTTTTTTTTTCATTTGACTATGTGTTGAATTCTTGTGCAATGCTAAAAATATAATTCATTACTCTACCGTTGTGAACCTTCTAGCTCGCATTATAAATAAATATCAAATTGATATATTTTTTTATGAACAAATTCATGATACTCATTTTAAAATTATATGGTACCTATGAAGCTCCCTTAAACATAATTACCTTAAATTTGTTATGAAAAAACGACGACAATAAAGCGAAAAATAGATCGAGAAAAATCACACCAGAAAAGGCGACACAAGATTTACGTGGTTCGGCAAATTGCCTACGTCCACGGAGCTGCAGAGGATTTTATTAGCTTTGAGGATTACACCGTCGACCACGTCGACTTACAAGAAAGAATTCT
>JXCR01122639.1:91328-122402 GCA_002079205.1 Phalaenopsis hybrid cultivar | reverse complement strand
AAATGGGTCTTCTACTGTCATGGCTGGTTTTCAATTTCTTGTACATATGCATAGTTATAACTTCTAATTAACTTATTTAGATAAATAGTATGTATGTCTGTAGGTAATTATTCTCATGAATTATATTCGGGGAAATATCCATTTTATGTGTTGTTTCGTATAAAAGTTATTAACTTGGAGTAAAATCAGCTCTTTTTTGTATTTTAAATATCGTTTGAAAAGAAATGTCATCAATAATTTGCTCAAGCCTTGAGCAGGTGCCCAAGCAAATAATTAATCACTTAATTTTTTCTCTTACACACACACACACACACACACACACACGCAATTCCGCAGTAGTTATTTGTCTAACACCGAATGTTTAATATAAAAAGGTCAATTGCATTTTCTTAAAAATAGTGTTGATGGTGTCTTTTGTGTGACGTTAAGTAGTATGCTTTCAAATACGAATATTGTTAGGTGTTAGATGTATAAATTGTTAAGAATTGTGTGGTGTGGATGTTAGTGCTCAACATATTGGGAACTTTAAATACATATATTCATTTGATTACATGCAAGATAGGTTAATANCTAACATCCATTGACCAGTGATCATTGTAGCTCATGTGACACGTCATTGGAAAATATGGATCATTGTAGCTGGATACAATAATTATTTATGTGACACTATATATATTCTTTTTTTGAATAAATCAGAAGAAAATATACATCATCAATGACTCCTCTTTTTCTTCATAAATATTCTTTTCTATAAAATTTTATCTTAAAAATGATTTGTTTAATAATCTATATGTATGTATATACGGATTGTATACCATATCCATGTACAATTTGAATTTTTAAGACAACGGTAATTGGTTGGGTTGATTTGTTTGAGTTTGGTTGTTTGATTTGACCTGTCGAGTGGAGACTATGCCTTCCGAAGTGTGTGTCGGTTGGTCGAGGAGCTCAGTCGTTGTTGGCATCGATTTTTTATGTCACAAATTTTAGATGCCCATGTGATATTGTGGGAGCATGATGCGCTCACGCATGCCCTCCCATAGCTCAAAGAATCCGTTGGGAAGTTATCATATGCACGCCGTCTCCAAATATGGGTCACCCCGACCTGGTCGTGACTAATAGGGACTACCATTAATTCGTGATATTCCCCCATTCTAAGGAAAGTTTAACTATCATTCTAAAGCCTGTATAGAATGCAGTAAGATCGAACTCTTGACCTGAGAGGATTTACAGTGACCACGTCACCAACAAGCTAAGGCTTGTGGCGAGCGCGCGCGCACGCGCACACACACACACACAGATATATATATATATATATATTACATACGCAACATACAACTCTTATACATTTAGGCATCTAATGCCTAAAATTTTATATTTACATGCATGCCATCTAAACATTTAACATCATATTAAAAATATAACTATTACTAAATTTTGGAAAGTGAATCACACCTTATCATGTTTAGATTTATGAAACCAATGTGTTATAGTGTAAATATGACACATTAGGTATTAGATATGTAAATATATGAGAGTCACATGATGTGTGTGTGAGTATATTAACGACNATATATATATAATTTTATTTTGATGCTATGAAGCAAAAATAGGCAACGGAAAGTTGTAGTGAACATAACTTATTATTTTATGAGAGACAAAAGTTGATTGTATAAATGCAGTGAAATCCATAAAATGATGTTATTAATTTGAAGGCATGATTTGGTAAACGCTTAGATTGTCATGGCATATCCTTTTCTAGCTACTAACATCCATTGACCAGTGATCATTGTAGCTCATGTGACACGTCATTGGAAAATATGGATCATTGTAGCTGAATTCAATAATTATTTATGTGACACTATATATACTCTTTTTTGAATAAATCAGAAGAAAATATACATCATCAATGACTCGTCTCTTTCTTCTTAAATATTTTTTCTATACAATTTTATCTTAAAAATGATTTGTTTAATAATCTTTTTGTATGTATATACGGATTTTATACCATATCCATGTTACAATTTGAACTTTTAAGACAACGGTAATTGGTTGGGTCGATTTGTTTGAGTTTGTTTGTTTGATTTGATATGTCGAGTGGAGACTGTGCCTTCCGAAGTGTGTGTCAATCGGTAGAGGAACTCGATCGTTGTTGGCATCAATTTTTTATGTCACAAATTTCATATGCCCATGTGATATTGTGGGAGCATGAGGCGCTCACGCATGCCCTCCCATAGCTTAAGGAATTTGTTGGGAAGTTACCAGATGCATGCCGTCTCCAGATATGGGTCACCCCGACCTGGTCGTGCCTAATAGGGCTACCATTAATTCATGATACTCCCCCATTCTAAGAAAAGTATAACCATCATTCTAAAGCCTGCATAGTCCAATTCGGTCATTAAGAGCTTTTCATGTTGTGAATTGCGCTTACTGGATCTTCGAAGTGAAAAATGACCCACCCATAAGAGTCTTGTGTGACCATGCCCAAATCAAGTGTGGTCACGCCTAATCCCTCCCCATAAGAGTTGAGGGGGATACTTTTGGCATAGTCACGCCTGAAGGCGGCTTGATCACACTGCAAGATAGAACCCACATCGTAATTACACTGTGGAACAGCGTGGCTACTCAGAATGCCCAATAATTGCGCGAAGGCTGCCTTCATGCAAGTCATGCCTGAAGGCAGTGTGACCATGTTGGAAGATAGTGAGCCTGGCGTAATTACGTCACCTTTGCCTAGAAAATTTAATGTCAAGTCACGTCTCGGTAACAATTTAGGGGTGGTCAATCAAGGATAGCGTTGTAGGTCGGTGAAGACTCTACTATGAGGAAATTCTTCTAGCTGTTATACTGCTTCCTGGTTTTCCACAAGAGATGGTGACGACGACAAGGCCTAGTTCTTCCTTTCTTTCCCCGGTGAATCCGAACAACATACCGGTCATTAAGGCAACCGATCGACCTTCAGTTTGATCTTATCGAACAATGTTCTGAACAAGATACCTGAACTTCTTGTATCAACTAGAATACTACCCACCTTGTAGTTGTTGATCAGCTCTGTGACAATGATTATCTCATCGTAGGGATTCCCCTTTAGTGGGAGATCTATGTCTGTAATGACAACTGGTAAATGGTTAAGTGTGTATGGAACAATGGAGCATACCTTTCCCGAACGTTGTCTTTATGAACCAAAGGTTCAGTGTCCTCTTCTGAAGATGACAGATAATCCCTGCTACGTGGACCTCGTTTGCCCTAACAGGTCTGTTAAAGGGATCTCCTGCTGAAGCTTTTCGCCATCACTGTGTGTGCGTGCCGATTGCATTAAATTATTTGAGCTTCCCGATGCAGTATATTCTTCAATCAAGTTTTAGCGGTATCTGCACTTCTCAGTGTCATGATCGTGGTTTCGGTGGTACTGACAGTACCTTTTTGAATCTCGTAAGGTCAGGGCCGCCTTCAGTGGATGGGCCAACTTTAAGTAGTTCTTATTTTGGATGGCCTAAACAATTTCATCCATCAATACGTTGAGAGGTTTCAGGCCTAAAATTTTTATGTAAACATATTCTCTCTCATAATATTGAGTTGAATGTTGATTAGAGCATTGCTTTCGATTGCTTCTCCACTAATCTTGAGCTGAGAGTTGTTGTTATAGTGACCGGTGGACGATCGATTGCCCTTCGTTCTATGCGGCTCGCTCTGTTCTTTCCGCTTCTTTGGTGGGTGGTAGTACGATTCTGGTTTTCCCTTCGGGGGACATTGGAGCTCTTCCTCGGTGAGTATGTGGTCGTTCGTCATCTCTAATACTCTGCAAAAGTTGTAGCTATAAACAAATTTAGGTAATACCTAAACTTTTTGATTCAAACTCCTTGCTTCAAAGCTTTTCCAGCTATTTCGGACATCAGATTTCTAACTTCTAGCATCTCATTCTCGAAGCAAGTGATATAGGCCCGTAGGCTCTCACTCGATCCTAGTTTGATGTCGAGCAAGTTATCTGAGTCTTTCCTTGATTTATGTACGTTTGAGAAGTGTGATTTGAAGTTTCTTTTAAATTCTTAATAGTTTTAGATGGTCTCAAAAGGCAAATTATTAAACCATTGAAGAACTGATTACTTCAGGGTGGTAAAAAAGAGGTGACATATTATGGGGTGACTGATCTGGAGTAGACCGATTGACAACTTGAACGATGCTACGAGGTCGATCGGGTCGTGCCTCCCTTTGTAGAATTCCAAGTGAGGGATCCTTAGCTTGGCGGTGGTGCTAGTTCTTTGACTTAGCGAGTAAAAGCCTGTCCAGTAAGTGGCTAGATAGACACTCGCATCAGTTCTTCTCATCGCATGTTTGCCTGTGCAGATGTGGTTGTGTCAGTCTGTTGGGACTTGCCTTGTCCCTCTGTCTACTAATTATTGATCTGGTTGTTTAGAGTAGGCGGGTTCACCGGAGGGGGCCTTTGAGAGCAAACCCCCTGAGATTCCGCCTCCAAACGTGATGGTTGTTCGTTTCTTTTGATGACTCCCGCCCAAAGGATTTTGAACTACTCCATTGTGAATGTCATTTGGGCTTGTAAGTCATGGACCTGTGAATGGTTGTCTGGTTGCATTGTATCTTTGTAGGGTTACATGCATGTTATCTCTATTTGGAAAGTTTCTCCGTCGTAGTTAGCTCTTCTTCTCGTCTGGGGTATGTCCACGCTCACCCTATAAGCTTTGAGATTCACACTGATATTTCTGGTACAAATGGAAATCAATATTTGACAGAGGCCTAAATATCAATTTCTCATGTGTTTTTTGACTCTATGATAAGAGCCCGCGTCATGTGGCTGAAATCCTAGAATCCCGACGCCACAGTGAGATCGAACCCTTGACCTGAGTGGACTTACAGTGACCCCGCCACCAATAGGTCAAGGCTTGTGGCGAGCGCGCGCGCCCAGAGACACACACATGCCATTTAAATATTTAAAATTATATTAAAAATATAACTATTACTAAATTTTGGAAAGTGATTTACACCTTATCATGTTTAGATTTATGAAACCAATGTGTTATAGTGTAAATATGAAACATTAGGTATTAGATATGTAAATATATAAGAGTCACATGATGTGTGTGTGTGTATATTAACGACAAATACTAGTTAATAAATGGCTCGCGTGAATAAGTTGAAGCAAATAAATTCAATGGAAAAGAAAAAAAACTTTAAATCATTTTTCTTTTCCCAAAATAAGTTTCCATTCATATTTTGAGATGTTATGAAGCATGATATCATATCCGAAGCTGTTAAATTAAAACAAAAAGAAAATTTAAAAAAAAGTACAAGCATATAATTAGGAGATGAAAGGAACAAGAAAGCGTACGTTAATTACTATAACGTGTGGGTATTAGCAAGCTAACTTGTGCTTTAGCTACCTCAAATAGTGAACGGCCGACTTTAATTTAAAAAATGGTAGTTCATGGCCCCACCCTTTTGGAGCCTTCAGGGTCTTTAATGATAGCTTTTACACGTATAGCTATTTAATTTATATACTCTAGTTAATTTCTATTTTGAATAGCTTAAATTTGTAATAGGTACACTATATATTTTCTGTTAGATTCTGCCTTTGAGTTTGTGCTACCGCTGCTTTGACCTTTCGTATAGCAAAAGGACATAAATAACTATCCACATACTGAGCAGAGAAGCGGATGATATGAGTTATTTTGTACATTAGATTTTAGTGCATAATTATTATTTACTAACTTTTTTTAAGAGTTAATAGACAAAACATGTTATGTTCTCAATTTTTCATTTTGCATTAATCAGAGGCACATATGTACTTAATTTTTTCATTTCTTGTGGTTTAGTGCATTGTGAGTGTCTTTATATGGCTCTACATTGTTATGAAATTATATGGGTTTAGTTATATTATATTTGTGATGCAATTGGAGGTGTAGAATTTGTAATTGGGCCCTGTTACAATTTTTCGGTAGATTTTTGTTGGGCTTGTATGCCAGATATAAAGTTATCGATGGACTTGTCTATTAGTTTCTTGATAGACAGAAATCGACAGACATAACCCTTTACAATTTAACCAACGACCAAATATCGTGAGAATGCAGTTGAAAATTCTTGTCTGTTAGTAAACAGACATATTTAATCTTCTGATGGACTTAAGACCCTTAAAAATCTTTATCAACCAAAAAAATTACTGACAAATTTATGGTCATTATAAATTAATTGAAAATATTAGAAAACTGAAGGAATTTACAAATTTTTCAATGATAATTCCTCCCGTGCTTTGCGTAGTTCGAAGTAATGCAACACACCTAAATTGTATTTTTAACATTTATAACACCTTAATCTCTCAAAGCACATAAAAATGACCACTATTTTCACTTTTTAAAAAAATGAAATACACCTTTCCGTGCCTCGATAAGGTTATGTATGTAAAAATTAAACTTTAATATGTAGCAATGAAGTTTAAAGGCTTAATCTTTTTTTCTCTCCTCTCATTCATTTTATTTTTTGGGGTGTGAATCATGAATATTATCAAAAGATTTCATATATTTGGTGCACCTAAATAAAAATTTGTTGAAATAACAACATACAAATAATCTGTTCTTACACGTAAGAATCAGTGAGGAGGAGCTTTTAATCCGAAAACTAAATTAAATTTCACATTGAATGTATATGCAATAATGTGAATGGAATATGAGTTTTGAGTGAAATTGGCGAGAAATATGGCGCCTCAAATCATATCCCATCACAATCAGCAAATCCTCAAATCTTTGGTGGGCCCCAGTTCTCCCAATTACCATTCCACGCTGCAATTACCCAATATTTTTCATTAATAACATAATAAAGCGGACCAAACTTTCATGCTTTTAATATTCATATTAAAAAATAATGTGAATGTAATTTAAAAAGATAAAGATTATATATACACAAAACTATAAAAGAAAATGCAAATGCAAATGAGGGTGATTGTGAAAAGTTTAATTTTGTGGCTTTGACTGGTTGGGGTAGCAGAAAGGCCTCAATCCACCAACTATAATGCTGCATGATTAGAGGAGCTAATCAAATGACTAATCGTACTGATTTTCTCAAGTGGAATTAATTATTTGTATTAATTGAAAGTGGGAATTCAATTGTGACTTGGTTAATTATCCACATCATGGTGATGGAATTCATAATTGCTGCCTTCGCGTAGATTTCAAGCCATATTGAGTTCAACTTTATGAATTTTTTTTTTAATTTTCGTGCGGCTTAATTCATCATTTATGTGCTTAAACTTTAGAAATAAAATAAATATTCTTAAGAAATTAGGTTGTAATACCCACTCTGCTAAACACGTGATGAATAAAATTGTATAAATTACTAAACTAGACTAAAACTTACTTATATCATATTTAGAGTAGGATACAGGAGTAGGTGGCTTCAGAAGTTTTATGAGATGAGACAAACCCGATGATACAAAAATTGTTGTAATTCATGTTAATTCAAGCTCTAATCAAACCATTAAACCACTTTCAGATGTTTTTCGAGCATATTTGGAGGGTCAAATGAACGTTGAATTTGACGAGCTTTTTAGTCGAATAGAGCATCTCGATAAAATAAATCCAACGAGCTTAAGATCACTCATTTCAACATCATTAAAGCACTTAAATGTCCATCAAACGTCGTCTGATAAAAAAAAAAACTCCCTGGATCGTCTGATCAAAGTTGTTCATATTTTTGCATTAATTACACGTAGAGCTATATGAGTAGAGTCTCACCTCTCTGATGGGAGGGGGTGGGGATCTTGAGGCTTGAGGAAGAGCTTTAAGCTTTGAGAATGAACTGAAGTCCAACATCACTCTTGTCGTCGTCAATTATTGTCGACCGTCACCGACCACCGCCGATCGCTATAGCTTACTGTTCATTCCTTACAACAAGCTCATCAGCACATTGACATTGTAATTCATAAGACTTTGTAACCATTTCCCGTTTTGTGGGACAATGAGTCTATGAAATCACTATTCATAATGAAACTTTTCAGATGGGTCATGCCTCATGATTTTTTTCTTGTGCGATTTTTTCACGTAAAAACTTTTGATGTCTCTATTGGTTGTTTTTTTTTCATCTGAGTATGTGTTGAATTCTTGTGCAATGCTAAGAAGATAATCCATTACTCTACCGTTGTGAACCTTCTAGCTCGCATTATAAATAAATATCAAATTGATATATTTATTTATGAACAAATTCATGATACTCATTTTAAAATTATATGGTACCTGTGAAGCTCCCTTAAACATAATTACCTTAAATTATGTAAGAAAATTAGAATAATCTAACTTTAATTTAATTAGAATTAGTTTAAGTTCATCGAGTTTATTTGATATGAAAAAATTATGAAAAAGAAATCATTGATTAAATATACAACAGTAGCAACAACAAGCCTTTATTTCATTAAATAGCATCCTCTACATGTATCTTTTTTCTCCACTGTGTCCTATTAAGTGTCATAATTTCAATTAATTATAATAAATTAAGACATTTTGTATGCAACATGCCCAAGTTTTTTAGACATATCTCAATCTTGTTTTAACATAAGTTAAATCTAAAGCATTTACCATCTTAACTAGGTTTTCATGATAGTCGGTGTTTAGTGTGACAAAATCATCTAAGATGACTCTCTCTAATCTTTCACTTAAAAATTTTCATCTTTACAACAGCTTAACTTATTTTTATGTTTCTCTTTTACAAACCAATATTTTATGCCATAAAAATTTTCATCTCTACAATAGTAGCGACCATCTTATAAATTTCTTTTTTTAAAATTTAATTGGTACTTTTCTATCATACAATTTACACAATGCAATCCTCCACTATATCCATCCAACTTGAATTCTTCTAATAACCTCCCCAACTGTATCACCATCACTTTGAACAATAGTTCTCATATATCTAAAATGATTATTTCTTCTAATTACTCAATCACCTACTGTTATAATCATCTTATTAGATCCACTTCTACTAAAATTACGTTCCATGTATTCAATTTTAGACATTTTCAAACGAAATCTCTCAGGCTCTAAAGTTGGCGTTCATAAGTTAAGTTGATTAAACATACTTGACACTAAATTTAAAATAAATTTAACTATTTTTATGACATTTAAATATATTTTAATCAAAATTTAATGTTTTAACTTTTCTAATGAGATTGTTCCTTTTCATGAGGAAGGACATGAAAATTTATTTCACGTACGAAAATAATAACATTTTTCGTCCTTTATTTTGACAATTTTTTCTTTGAATTAGAATGATTTTTATTGTTTATGAGGTTTAAGGGTATACAATTTTTTTGTAAAGTTTTTGAAATATGTAGAACATCTACTTTAAGANAATTGAGAGAGTTTAATTCTATGACAAAGGCAGTTTTATTTATTAGTAAATGTTAAAATAAAATGAAAAAAATTAATGATACATTTTTTAAAAATAATAATGTAAAAATAACTATATAAGAAAATGAATGTTTATTTTTTGAATATTTTTATAATTTAATGGATAAATTATTAAATTTCTAAATATTTTAAATATATTTTATATTAATATTTTTAAATAAGTTGGCTCTCAGCCGAATTGTGGCAGGCTAAAGTTGTTTCACCAGTTCATTCAGCTTAGCACTTAGGTCATTTATCGAGGTTATTGGCCATCCCAATTATAAGTATTTTATTTAATATTGTGATTTATGTTATGTAAAAATGGAATTAAAAAATTAACTTGAATTTGCTGTTATTTTTAAATAATATAAAATTATAATTTTATTTGAAAGAAAACACATTTGTTAAAAAAAAATTATAACAAAAAAATACACNCTTAGCACTTAGGTCATTTATCGAGGTTATTGGCCATCCCAATTATAAGTATTTTATTTAATATTGTGATTTTTGTTATGTAAAAATGGATTTAAAAAATTAACTTGAATTTGCTGTTATTTTTAAATAATATAAAATTATAATTCTATTTGAAAGAAAACACATTTGATAAAAAAAATTATGACAAAAAAAATACAATATCATGCCATGTTCATTCAGTAGAGCAATTATCATTGGAAATGGAAAACAACATCTCATGAATTTAATAAATTTAAAGATTCAATATAAACTCTTTGTGAATGATAAGATTTTAGGTTATCATATATATTATCATACATGCTTAATTTTTATTAATATTAATATTATTTATAACACATATAAATATGCCAATTATTAACATTTTAAAAAGAAAAGAGAATGCACTTTCATTCATAAGTTGATGTGATCATTGTTGTGAAAAACGACGATAATAAAGTGAAAAATGGAACGAGAAAAATTACATGCAGAAAAACACCAGAGCGACACACAGATTTACGTGGTTCGACAAATTTGCCTACGTCCACGGAACTGCATAAGATTTTATTTCTTTGAAGAATTACCCTGTCGAGTGCCTCAATGTTTACAAGAAAATCTTTATTTTATTCTCTCCCTTCCATTCTCTCTCTCTCTTCCTCTCTTCCTCTCTTATAGGACTTGACTTGTCCCTAGCTTCATCTTTAAGCCAAAAGAGGCTATTTATAGAAATCAGAAGAGTAGTAGGTGGGATGCGGAGAGAAATATGTGAGAGGTATGTGAGATATGGTAGATGAGCTGTTGATGTGATGATATGTGAGCAGTAGTTGAGATTCTTATTTAGGAAACTAATTAACAACAATTAATTAAATTTTGATAGTACCCAAAACTTATGACTTTTAATGCAATATATTTTGCCTTATACATGTAAATACATAATAATATATATGAGGGATAATAATAATAATAATAATAATAATAAGAATAAAAACTTTTTAAAATGAGTTTTTTTGAAAGATAGCTCAAAGGGCAGTATCCATGGTAGCTCTATATTTAAGACATCTCAAACTTCAAGGAAGGAGGGAGAGAGAGAGGGAAGGAGTGCAAAAAGAAAAGGTCCTTTTGTTTGCTTTGTGGCATGAGCACTAAATTCAGCGTCCTCAAGGGTTTCCTCTGCGGACTTCTCTGTCAGCCCCCATTCAATTACTCCTCACTCCTCTATCCCTTCTCTTTACTCTCTCTATCTGAGCTTGGCCTCTTCCTTCTGCCTTTTGTATTAGCTCCTTTAATTAGATATGACAGACCAGTTCTCATGCCCCAACGCTACTTTTTCCTCTTCATTTATATTATATCCCCAATGCCAATCTTGATCCAGCCTGTTAGCTCCTCAAGAATAGGCCAGCCATGACCAAGCTCATCCATGCAATCCTAATACTGATCTTCATTGTCGCGGCTGCTTCTCTGATTCTGCTTATGGAGGTTATTTTGAAAGCTGCTCCATCTTCTCCTCCATTTGCTTCTAATTCGTTGAAGTTCAATGCTACATTGGAGGACAAGAGAATGGTTCCTGCTGGTTCTAATCCTCTGCATAACAGGTAGAAAACGATCGAGATCAATTGCAGCTAATGCTTGCACGTACGCCTTCATCGGATTAATTACTAAGGGATAGCAACCACTTAATTTTATAGTCTTTCTTTCTTAATTATCCGAGAGTTTTGGCTTCATTGTTTTCTTTTTTTTTCTATATATATATGTTACTAATTTTCTATAAATGGGTCTTCTACTGTCATGGCTGGTTTTCAATTTCTTGTACATATTCATAGTTATAACTTCTAATTAACTTATTTAGATAAATAGTATGTATGTCTGTAGCTAATTATTCTCATGAATTATATTCGGGGAAATATCAATTTTTTGTGTCGTTTCGTGTCAAAGTTATTAACTTGGAGTAAAATCAGCTTTTTTTTTTAATTTTAAATATCGTTTGAAAAGAAATGTCATCAATAATTTGCTCAAGCCTTGAGCAGGTGCCCAAGCAAATAATTAATCACTGAATTTTTTCTCTTACACACACACACACACACACACACACACACACAATATTTAAGTGTTATGCATTTAAATACGAATATTGTTAGGTGTTAGATGTATAAATTGTTAAGAATTGTGTGGTGTGGATGTTAGTGCTCAATATATTGGGAACTTTAAATACATATATTCATTTGATTACATGCAAGATAGGTTAGTAAATGAATTAATAAGTACCTAATATATGGTTTTATATTAATTCCTCATCAGCCAGTAGTGTTGGTCGGTGCACGCCGTAGCTGCTGATTTGAAAGCTATGGTGGAGAAATTAACTCTTCGTGCGTTGTGTTGTTCTTGTCGTCTTTTAATTGTTGCGAAGAAGAAGCCCATCGATACATAGTAATGATAGGTGGTTGTGGTGTTTTATATTCTTAATTAGGGAAAGTGTGGGTCAGGCTATATTATGAAGGAGGAGAAGTGTGCAGAAATTCTGCAGCTTTTGCCCTCTCTTATGTTCAAAATGTCAATCGAGAAGAGAGAGAAGAGAAGAGGTGTGTAGCTGTTTGGTCTTTCAGCCATGAATGAGTTTTAGTGCCCATTAATTAAGCATTGGTCCTTGCCATATGCACAACTATGATGTCTTCATCATACTTGTGCACAACTTCAATTTATTACATACATGTGAGAATCATAGGAAGAGTATGTTTGATTGGACTTTTACTCTTTAATACATTGATTTTATGTGGTATTAAATGCGGGCTGCTTGTCTATTAAAAAGTAATTAAAAGTTGATTAAAATGTAAAATTAAATTGAAGCATTAAAATTTTACCAGTTATTAGGTTATTACTAATTTATCTATTACTAAATGTGTAGCTTAATATTGTTTTTATAAAATTAATTTCGTGTAGGGTCATCTAATGCCTTGTTAAATACTGTTTTATTTCATATTATCTATTTTCATAACATGCTTTATAATAAATAACGTACTTACTAAGTTTACTCAAGTTTGATAACTTGCATGATGATAATATACATATACAATTTAGAAGTTTTATATAAAGAATCATTTTTAAAGGTTATTTTGGTGTAATGGGAATGATGTTTTCAATGTACAATACAATTTTAATTGAGTAGGTTTATCAATTAATACTAATAGAAAGACGAGAATACATTGTACAATCCCTCTAAAGTAGGGGTAAAATCTGTAATTTTACATGTTTGTCCCTCTATCTCCTATAAATAGAGGGAATATACCATGTATTAGGGGAATTTTAGCTCCTCTCTAGACTCAATCATCTATAGGGATAAATTTGTCATCTTCTCCTTTATAACCACCACTTCCAATATATAAAATGGGTCACAAAGCCCGTGAATACCCCAGTTTGACCTATAGTGACAAGTCGCTATCTCATCTTTCTTTCCCTCTTCCTTTATCTCTCTCCACCTCTCTCTCATGGTTCCTACTACTCCGATCCTTTGGCATACCATACATGACATATTTGGATTCAAAACACACACACACACGCATACATAAATACATACATACATACATACAAATGGATTTACTTAACAATCCCTAGACAAATACAAAAATACAAGAGTTGTGGGGATTAAAGGGACAATTTTTTTTCCTCCAATTTGGCTTAAATCACAATTTACTAAATCCACAAAGGGTGGATTTATAGGATTTACATTTTTTGGAATTTTCTAAATTTTACATGCAACGAAACAACCCCTAACGCATCACTAAAACATAATAACCAAAATTTGAAGCAAAACCGAAAAATCAACAACAGAAAAAACTAAGGAATTGAGAAAATATAGAATTGGAGGGAAAAATAATCATCTCAAAGAAACAGTAAGAGATAAGGAGTCGCTAGAGTTGTGATATCTTCTGTGGTAGATAACAACTAGGGTCGTTGGATGGTTGGCAGAATGTAGGGGCTGCGGAGGAGATCGAGTTTAGAAGGAATGTATAGTGGAGAGCACAAATGAGCCCCTTGGACCCAACTTATGACATAATTTTTTTGTATCAGCATATGATAATGCAAAACGTATATGATACTCACCAGAAATTAGAGGCAAATCTGACACACAAATTATTTTGTTGTTTTCGTGTAGTGTTTTATAGGAGAGCTATAAAGACGGCGTCCTCCCTTCGAGCAAGCAAGATTCTTTCATTAAAAAATTCTAGATTAGCCAAGAATAACACCTAAGGAAGGACTCAATTCCATTCATCCAAAATAGTACCAAGCGGAGCATCCCCAAATTTGTTGCATATGGCAAAACAATTCAAAATCATGATAGCAAGTAGAGATCTTCCATTGCATCTAGGATCATAAAATAATTTGGGAATTCATCAAGTAGCTAGCTTTGAGCTAACTAGTTTGGGCTACCTAAAGTGTTAGAAGGCCTAGTTACGGCTAAAATGGGCCTTTATTCTGAAAGTATTTTGTTGTGCAAGTAGAGTTAACACCGGGTCTTTTGTTTAGTAGAAAGACCATCTATTTTATTGATATGATTATCCTCAGATTGGAGTAACTTTTTAGCCTACTCCAATTTGCATGAACTCCGCATTTGAAATTGAAATTGAATTGTTTTGAGCTTCAATAGAATCAAAATTGAATATTATATATAAATACATATATTGTAGGCATGCAACAACCAATCACACAACATAACCTGGTAATTGAAAATGGAAAATTAGGAAGACAATGCTTCATTTGGGATGGTTACCATGATCATTTAACTTTGTGAAGAAAAGTTGTGTAATTTTTAGTACCGTCCGTTCCTAATTTCATATTTTCGGCCCCATTAATCCATTGTGAAGGTGGAGATAAACATTATCTTATAACTTTCTTTGATGGCTAATATAGCACAATAAATTGGGTTTATATCTTAAAAGAAAAATTAGAGATTTTTAATATTTAAATACACTATGAAGAAGAAATACTCTTTTATTTTAAACTTATTAAAGATATAGACATTAGTTTTATGGCTTCTCTCTAAAATAATTCTATTAAAGAACAATGATTTATTACTTCTAATCATATTAATAATGATTTAATTTTACTTCTCAACTATATATTTTTTGCTTGGAGTTTCTAGCATGATTTACTAATGAATAATGCCACAACCTAATAAATACATAATTCATAATATCTACTATTATAATCACTATAAAAATCAAGTTATTTTTTATTTTCAGCTTTAAAAATTAAAGTGTGATTAGAGCGTTCATCTTTTTCAAAATTAGCCATTATTTCAATACTCCANTTTCAATATTCAATAATACTTTTTGTAATAAGCCCACATGTGAACATTTAATCGACACCGCATAGTTCATCTCCGTAGGCCCAATAACTATATTGATATGTAATTTTTTATTTCTTAAAGTTTGTATCATTAAACATTTTAATGTTATTTAAATTGTCAAATATAAAATGAAATATTCATAAATAATAAACTAAGCTCACAATTAATAAAATTATCATTCTTAATATGTGTGTGTGTATTTATGTATGTATATATATATATATGTGTGTGTGTGTGTGTGTGAACGTGACACGTTTGAGATGAAATATATGCATGCTTAAGGTTCAAATATATATAGATCCTTGAGATGATATATAATGATAGTTTTAATTAATAAGATGTAGTCTTTCTTTAGCCTGATTTACTTTATGCATAAATCAGACTAAAATTCGTCATATATTTCTCATTATATGTAGTTACAATCTTGCCTAAACTAAATTTTTTTATAGCCAATTATTTTTTGCATATATAGGTTTAAGTTAAATATCGTTATATTTCGCTAATAATATATGTTCATATATTTCAAAATTAAATAAATTGACATTATAGAGGTTACTCTGGTTGTGTTGAATCCAAATTTGTTCTTTAGACCATGCCCAAGGGAAATATCATAGAGATCCAGGAAAGGAAATAGAGAGAGAGAGAGAGAGAGAGAGAGAGAGAGAGAGAGAGAGAGAGAGGGGAGAGGAAGACTTGTCCCGTTGGAGAGAATATGGTGTTCTTGGCTCTTACACCCATTTTATTTTATAAAAAAATAGTTGTTACAAAAGGGGGAACCATAAAAGCCCTTTTACATTAAAGGGCTCTCCTATATATTGATGATATAATAACTAAGAGTAAATTACAACATTTCCCTTACTTTAAAATGATTAATACATGATTTTTGGGCATGCTAATCTTTTTATCGGGACCATTTGATTGCCTTGAGATTCCTTGCATATGATTTTTTACCATACATATTAAGTTCCTTAATTTTTTTATTCATTGATAGCGAGAGTTGTGATAAAGACAGAAATTTATAAAGCAAAAAAACATGAGCACATAAATCCCTATTGATACTTTCTGTTAAGCGCTCTTTGCGCTTTATTTTTGCATTTTTCACAGCAAGGTGGTCTGTCAGAGACATCCAGAGCAGCAGTCGATCAGAGATTGACTTGCAGGAGGAATACAAAAGAATCGAGTGATATATATATGTAAACATACAAATATAAGAGTTGAGTGGTATGTAAGTAAATTTTTCCTATTTTGAGGTGAATGGCCAGAGTAGCGATGTGGCAGGACAGTGAGGCGGCCAGATGACGAGCGATCGAATGGCGGGGCAGTCAGATGACGAGGTTGACAGACAGTGAAACAATTGGGTGGCATGCACATAAATACCCCTTTAAAACCTATTTAAGCTTCTTATGTAGGCATTAAAGTGTTGTGAAAAATAAATGGATTTTGAGTAGGATTTCAACCTAAATGTAACTTAACCTTTGTTGGAAACTTAATTTGGACAAAATAAAGCTGCATATTTGGAAATTTGGTAAGGTTGCTCAACATAAAAAAGGGTATGTATGAAGTTACCTTCCTCCATGGTTTTAGGTAGGAACGAAGCGGCTAGCCGAAAGCTGGTGACTGCCGGCCGACGTGAAGTGATTCTTAACGTGCCAAAATTTACTAAGGGGCAAGTCGATCGTACAACGCAAGTGCACACGTCAAATAAAAATGCGGTTAGAGATACTGCATATCGATTCCACAGGAAAAGTGTAATAATTATTTTGGCAGAAAAATTTCTAGTTTACAAATTCGGTGAACTAAGCTTGACAGGTTCACAAATAAGGCTTTTAAAGTCCTAATCCTAATTAACAAAAATTGTTCTCAGTACAATAGAGGCAGGAAGCAAAACGGGGAAAATCACGAGAGTTCTTCAAGATATATGGGGATTTGGGGATTGCAGTGATCGTGACTTCCTAAATATTTTCCTATGTGATCGTTGTCAATCAAAAATATAGTACTCCTTTTGCCTATGTATATGTCAAAAGAAGTCTAGAATCCATGAAGTTGAGACTTCCTCAATCCACATGACATTTTGCTAAAATGATCCAATCCAATGCTATGATTGCAGAATTCCACCAGAATATGTCTTTCCTCTCAGAATTTTGTGGTTGACCATTTATTTTCACTATGCAACGGTTAGATGTCGTAGTTTCACCAAACGTTTTAACATTCTAGTTGGTCAGATTATAAGTAAATGATATTAGGAGGTTAACAAATAATGTAGACCATAAAAACACGAGAAAACAAGATCAAAAACACATCTCAGAAAATCACTATAAAACCACTACCCATACATAACAGAGACATGAAGAATAGACTAGTCACACATTGTTGAGAAATCAACAAATATAGAATCCATGCAGATTTTCATTGCGAGTTAATAACAAAAGCAAGAACTTACAATAAAACTTGTCTTCTCCATAAGAATAGCACCATCTCCTCTCATACAATAAAACTCTCGAAAGCTCTCAAGAAATCAAAGGGAAACAATCCCTCTTAAGGTTTCTATCCAATGGAACAAGAGAAACCCAAGAGGAATCTTTTTTTAAATCAAAACTACATTTCTTGCAACCACTAGCTGCTAAAAGATGCCTAAGATCGGCCTTATGAATTAATTTATAGGCAAATCATGACAAAGACAAGAAATTTCTTGCCAAAATTGATTTTGTGATCAGGCATGGGCGCGACGCGATTACAGAGCAGGTGTATTTTGTTGCCGGTGCGGAAATGCTGTGGTCTGAACACAAGAATGGGTGTGGATGTGTGGTGTAGGTGCGGGGACTCTGGTATTGGCGCGGGTGCGCTGGTCTGTCGCGCGGGTGCGCAGGTCAGAAATCTTTCAATTGTACTTGTTTCCACTTCTTTTCACTCTATTTTTTGTGTTTTCCTTGTTTCTTGTGCTCATAAGACAATAATATATTTCTCAAGTATAAGTTGGTGTAAATAAATGAAAATTATGAGAAATCACCCTACTTCAACATGACATCTTTCACCCCTATCAATCTTGCGTGTGACAAAAGAGATAGCTGGGGGCTTACGAGTAAAATGGTGGCTGGACAACAGGTAGCCCGAAGCTAGGTAGTTGGATGGTCGATGATCAGATGACAGATGTCTGATTTACAGACATTTAGCTAGCAGGATGTGTCTAATGAGATGAATACTACACACAACTGAGGAAAAACATCTTCGCGGCCTTCGAGTGGGAGGTGTTCGGACATCAGGTGACCAGTTAGTCGATCAGTTGATCGGGGGAGACTGTCAAACAGCGGGTCACTGGGGTGGCAGGCTGACAGAGACAATAGTCATGGAGAGATGACCGACTGATAGAGAAAAAGCGTTGGAGCAAGGAAAAAAAAATTAACAGAGAGAATAATTCTCACGAGGAAGAGTAGTATGCAAAGTCGCCAGACAAAGATCCAACGAGATGGTTCGAAAATAGATTTAGGATGGTGAACCAATCGGGGCAGCCCTTAGTGCTATAGAAAAGGAAAAGTTGGTCGGAGATATGGCCAATGTGGGTGACACTTGCACCGGTGATGGAATGGGAAAATACAGGTGGGCGGCTTTCGCAAGGGAGATGACCGAACGACTGTTGATTGATCGATAATCGGTTGATAAGCATGTGTTTGGTTTTATGGGTTGAAAAGAGTTGGTCTCGGGTAGGAAGAATAACTTGGTTATGGAGAGAGTGAAAACTTGCTTGTTGTTTCTATTGGAGAAAAGAGGTAAGAAGTTCACGGCTCAAGAGAACTTGGAGTGGCTGCTTTCGGAGTGATGGGGAGATGTTGTACTTCACTTGAGAGAAAAAATGAAGTGGGGAATACTGCTCTCTAGTTAGAGGTTGGTGTCCTTGGGCTTTGAAGATAAGTTTGGTGAGGTCGAAATGTGGAAATCTGTGTACCGGAGGAGAGTTAGAGGTCTCTAGATCTAAAAATGAAAACTATGCACATATCTACGAGAGAAAGGATATTTTGTTGACGTGCAAGTTCCTCTTACGCTTTTTGTTAGGCGTGTCTCTGATCCTCCCCAGCGATTATCAAAATAATGTAAATCTCGGTGATTGCACCAGAAACTTAATCCACTCCCTCACAAATAAATTGAGTTCTTAAAATTAGATATTATTACTCGCCGAGATTTCTCACACAAGTATACATATTGTTTCAGTAATATAAGGCTCTATTGAGTCTGGATTGTCGATCCCACATGGAAGGAGGTAACGAGACCTTTATGTGAAGTTCTAGTCTACTACTTTCAGGTTCTAGTTTGGAAGTTCATTAAAGGGTAATTTTCTAATAGTCAATCCAGGATTAGAATGCTAAGTCTAAATTAAACATATCTAAATCAATCAGTTTGGTGAAATTCAAGATTGATAAAATGACTTTTCTCTTATGATTGACTAAGTGGATTACATGTTTGATTACAAAAATATGTTGTTGTTGTAGTGACAAATATGTGCATATATCTTGTTTGTCCTCTTTTAAGTGCACAAGAAAAGTTTAGTTTAACTCGGTAAGTGCTTGTGCCTGTAACCCTAAAAACCCCTAAGTTAAACCCATCTCCCTATCTATTTGCATTGTTTTATGGACAACTTTTCCTTCACCCACTATTCAATGTGGCTCCTCCTTGTTGCTAAAGCCATAACCCTTCTGAGTTTTTATGACTTTACAACATGTTTTAACATACCAATTGACCAGATTTATAAATAAATTAAGCATGATGTAAAAACCATCACATTAAAATTAAAATTCAATTATATATTAAACATCATCCTAAAAATTCTATCTGATTATCACAAGAGAAAAGTGCAATAATTCTACTCACAAAGCATGTTTAACAGAACAAAAAAACTTTGCTAAATCAAAGCAAATCTACTAAATGTCTTTACAACAAAGACAAGTCAATAATAAAAATCATACTTAGTTTTTTCCCTCTTAAAAAGAGATGCAAATCCCTCCAACAAAGCCTTATATTGTTCCTTGCAATGCTTATACAAATCCATTACAGAATGCACTCACATCCCCTCTTCAATCTCTCAAGAAAAGGTAAAAGTCTACAATCCCTGCTCCTATCTATGACCTCTTGGCATTCCTGGAGAATTTCAGGACTTGAAAAGGCAGAAAAGTTCCTTCTCCAACTATCACAATGCATCAAATAACTCTCGAAGTAGTGCTGAAACTACATCAGACAGTTCTAGCTCCTAGGCGTTGTCTTCTCGGTTTGTAGGGAGGAGGCTGGTGCCTAGGCTCCACTAGGCTGGTGCCAAGACCCCAGGGTGGAGCGCCTTGGCGCCTAGGTCTACCGCCTAGGCCCCTTCAGTGCTCCATTTTGCTTCCTCTTCGCTCCATTTCAGCTCCAATCCACTTTATGAGTCCGATATGTTATACTTGCAAGAAAAGCATGAAAACATCTTTCTTTAAAGTGCAATTTCATAAAAAAAAGTGTTAAATATAAGGGAAATTAAGCATGCTAAAAATCATATCAATCTCTCTAAAGAGTTCTTGATCGGTATTGCTCATCTTATTGCTGATGATATGATCCACGCGCATTGCATGTTTCAGGATATCAAATCCAAATCTGTCATTTAGATTGTGCCTAAGGGATAGAGCATTGGGGCCGAGAAAAGGAGATTGAGAGAGGGAGTGAAAGAGAGAGAGAGGGAGAGAGGAGGAGGAAAGACTTGCCCTTCAGTTCGAATGAGAAAAAAATAGATGTAACAAGGTGGGGAAAGCCCACAATGCTCATTTACAAGAAATAGTCTTCATATTTATAGATGATAGAACGATCAAAAATAAATTACAACATTGCTCTTGTTTCAAAAGGGTCAGTACATTTTTTTTGGGTATTCCTATCTTCTTATCCGAACCATTGAATTGCCTTGAAATCCGAACATATCATTTTTTAGTATACAGGTGGTGTATTGTTTCAATTTGAATTACTTTGAAAAAAAAAAAAAAATAACTGCTGTAGAAAAAAAAAAGTATTTAATTAATCACTATTAATTATACAAAATGCTTATGTTGATGATTAAATATATAAAACAAATGATGATGCCAGGATTGACAAATTCAAAATTGTCCAAGATGGTTGAATTTGATTCATCAGATCTCGGTTTGATGCGTCAATAACTTTTTTGGCATCAATGTTGCTCAATAATGAAATAAATTAAGAATATGATTAGTAATTGTATTTTCTGCCTGAATTTATTATTATTAAATTAATATTAAAGAATGGTGTTGCTCTCGTCAAGCTAAAGCCTCCTGAAAACTTTTGAAATATTGGTAGAGTACCGATTGAATTGATTGGCGCAAGCAAGTACTAAATTTTATGGCTTCAAATTTATTAGTGGTTGAGATGTCGCTGATAGAATGCAGGGAGATGAAGCCAAATTTTCTTACAGTAAAGGAAGGCAATAATTGATCGGTGTAAGCATCAATACTGCTTTTTAATAGCTGTACAAATGTTATCCATTTCAAAGCAATTGAAAGGACTTAAATTTGTAAAGCTTTATGTTAGATATGTAAATTTATATAAATTACGTGATATGTATGCAATTGCTCTTACTAAATATCTTATCCATAATCATCCATACCACTCTGATGTGCCGACACTGTTACTAAATTGGGGCAGAACACAGTAGCCACATATGCTAAATTCAGCGAGAGGACATGATTGCGTCGCTTCGTTTTTGAGACGTTTGACTCATCACCAGCTTACCTAAAACCTAATCCAATTATTTATATTTTTCTGAAGATTAAATAAAAATTAAAATAAATAGGTAGTAAAATATTTGAGTAAACCTCAGACTGATATATTTATGTCAGTAGCAAACCCTGAATCTAAGGAGTCATTTTCTGTACAGGCACTTGATGAAGACCTGACATTAGTCTTCCCTGTATTAGTGTCCACTTGAATTGGACCACTAAAATTCAGAATCTATCTTTCATAATAGGTTTTTTAGTAAAATTTGGTATTGTTTGTTGTATGCGTATGTGTGTATGCATCTGTTCATGTGGTGATGGAGAAATATAAGCAGCTGCTAGAAAACATGAAATATTAAAGGTGAAGTTACTATATGTGCTATGTATGTAAATACGTAAATTTGAAATTTTAGGTGTGAGATATGTAAATACATAATAAATTTGTGCAATGTATGTAAAAATGAAAATTTAGGTGTGAGATATATAAATATATAGGAAATTTAAAGATTGCATATTATGGTGTTACTTATAATTGGATGAAGCTGAGTATTTTTTTAGATCTTCCATACTAGAAAACTAATCTGATTAGGCATGATCTGGATGTTATGCATATTGAAAATATTTTTTTTGATAATATATTTAATATTGTTCTTGATATCATGGGAAAAAAAAGGACAACGTCAAAATAAGAATGATCCTGAAAGAGTATTGCAATAGAATGGGGTTAAAACTTCAAGAGACAATTGCAGGTAAAATAATAAAATTCAAAACTACATATTGTCTCACATCAGATTAACTAAAAACAATCTTTGAGTGGTTGCATTCTTTGAAGTTTCCAAGTGGTTGTGGCTCTAACATAGGCCGATGTGTTGATTTTGGGATGAAAAAAATATTTGAGATAAAGAGTCATGATTGTCATATTTTCATGCAGTGTTTATTACCTGTTGTATTCAATGTCATGCCAAAACCGATACTTGATCCATTGATCGAGATCAGTTCATTCTTCAGGGAGTTATGTATAGACACTTTGAATGTTGATTCTCTTAGAAGTCTTGACGTGAGTATTCTGTTATTGTTATGCAAGCTTAAACGGATATTTCTTCCCAGTTTTTTGATTCAATGGAACATCTTCCCATACGTCTGTGTTATGAGGTTAAATTGGAGGGTCCAATGCAATACAAGTGGATGCATCCCTTTGAGAGACATGTCTTTAATATTAGAATGATTCTATTATCTTATTTTTTATAAATTAACTCAACCGTGCAAATTTCATAATAAAATAAAAAAGATTGTTAAGAATAAAGCTCGTCCGAAGGGATCAATATCCAAGGCTTTGTGTTACATAAGACAATTAATTTTTGATCTTATTACTTTGATCAATAGAAACATACGTGTGATATTGTTAATGAGATGCTTTCGCAAGCTGAATTATCCATATACTAGTTATTAGGTGAACCATTGGATAGGCATGGTATGTGCCACCTCAACGATAAAGAGCTCCAAGTAGCTACATTGTATGTTCTACTGAACTATGATGAAGTGTAATCATTCCTATAGTAAGATTAAATTAAATTTAAAATTTATAAGTTATTATCCAAAATCCTATACCAATTAACTCAAACATACAAATTACATTAATGTCCACATGTTATTTATTGAGAGCTTGAACAAAGAAGATGACTCTCTTGTTAGCAAGAAGATCAAAAAATAATTTTTAAAATGGTTCAAATTACACATATGTTGAATTAACATTTTAATTCATCGGTATGTCTTGTAGTTGCATTCTACAAAGTAAAAATAATTATGCTTAGAAAATTGTACTAGGTTCATGATTGAAGCAACAAAATCACAAAACGGGGCTTATTGGATCTTGCTTGAGGGTATGATTGTATTGTCAAGGCATGACACACATTTGAAGTGAATGGTTACAAATTTCACACAAGCACCTAGTGTGAAGGAAAACATATTGATAATTGTGGTATGTGTGTTAGAGGAAACACACACAGAGATAATGAGATCTGTTATTATGGCATACAAAATGAAATAATCCATTTGCAATATCCGGGCTATGTTGAATGCAATGTCTACATGTTCAACTGAACTGTGAGCGGTTAAATCTTGTTCCTAACCCAGGAACACGGACAATAGACCCGTTAGATATTACTAAAGTTAAAATGAACATAAGATATGCAAAGTATGACACATTTATTTTGGCACGCCGGACTATTCCAAGTTATTATCTTCAATATCCTGATTGTACAAGTGATAAACTTGATTGGGCTATATATTGAATAATATAACACGAAAAATTATTGAGATGCAAAATGATGTCGAACTTATTCACCAAGAGTTAGTTATGCTAGATTTTCATATTCAACTTTACTCAATTGATGAGGAGTTACCCCTAGACAATACTACAGGACTACATAAATAAGTCCCTCTAGATATGGATTAAAATGATGATGAGGTTAATGAAAAAAATTTAATTATTCAACATCTGGATAATTGATTGAAATAGAATTAAAAATGGTATGTGTACTTAGATGTTTAGTTTTAACACCTTCTTGCGAAGTTACGACATGTTTCGTGTTGGCATTCTGTGTAATTCTATTTTTACTTTTCTGTCTTACATTACATTCTAATCTTGCTTACTAATTCTTTTTTTTTTTCCTTTTACCGACCTCACGTAGTGGGATTAAGACTTTGTTGTTGTTGTTGTTGTACAGATTCAGAGAGACCTCGCATTCAGAGCATTTTGGGAAACACACATTGGAGGCTGAAGAAGGGCGTCAATAGCGCTGACATGTATGACACTTGTGCAGCCACTCTGGTGACCCCTTCAGTTGCCTCTCCTCCTGCACCAGGTCCCTCATAGGCAACACCTCCCACTCCTGCAGCATATTTCCACCTAAGTTCTTCATATGATGTGTCATGTCGCTCTACTCCAACACCTGAGATGGCTAACTCCGCTGGCAGAGTTTATATCGTGCTGGATGGTGACTCGTAAGTCAAACATATTTTGTAAATTAATAAAATTTCAATTTTCATATCATTTTATAATGTAACTAATGTTTCATTTGCAGTTTCTAACCCTCCAGGCCGCCCGTGATACGGAACACGGAGATCATCTGGAGTAGGTATGATCAGTCATTTCTTATTTGAAAGCAGATCTCAATTGTAACTCATGATATTTACTTTAGGGAGTTTGAGGCATGCTATTATAATTTGAAATAGAATTATAATTTTTATCATTTTGCACTAATCAAACTTACATAATTTCTAATTTGTAGAGGTCTTTGTACTCGTTCTCAGAACATTGCTAACAGATCCGATAGATTTTTCAGGTTCATGCTAGGCATGGGCTCGAAGACATGTTTACTACAACGCAAAAGAGCAAGCAGAGGCCCTCGTGGGTTGGTGAGGAAGTTTGGCCTGAGTTAAACCAAGATGAGCTTCTTCAGAATACCAGAGGAAGGGACGGTCAAACCAGCAAGGTTGTAACCCACATTGGTGGTTCGATACCCTACACAGAGCACTACTGGAGACCGGTAAGATTCTCTCAAAATTCAGAAGCTTACAGNTGTCAAGGCATGACACACATTTGAAGTGAATGGTTACAAATTTCACACAAGCACCTAGTGTGAAGGAAAACAGATTGATAATTGTGGTATGTGTGTTAGAGGAAACACACACACAAATAATGAGATCTGTTATTATGGCATACAAAATGAAATAGTCCATTTGCAATATCCGGGCTATGTTGAATGCAATGTCTACATGTTCAACTGAACTGTGAGCGGTTAAATCTTGTTCCTAACCCAGGAACACGGACAATAGACCCGTTAGATATTACTAAAGTTAAAATGAACATAAGATATGCAAAGTATGGCACATTTATTTTGGCACGCCGGACTATTCCGAGTTATTATCTTCAATATCCTGATTGTACAAGTGATAAACTTGATTAGACTATTATATTGAATAATATACCACTAAAAATTATTGAGATGCAAAATGATGTCAAACTTATTCACCAAGAGTTAGTTATGCTAGATTTTCATATTCAACTTAACTCAATTGATGAGGAGTTACCCCTAGACAATACTACAGGACTACATAAATAAGTCCCTCTAGATATGGATTAAAATAACGATGAGGTTAATGAAAAAAATTTAAGTTATTCAACATCTGGATAATTGATTGAAATAGAATTAAAAATGGTATGTGTACTTAGATGTTTAGTTTTAACACCTTCTTGCGAAGTTACGACATGTTTCGTGTTGGCATTCTGTGTAATTCTATTTTTACTTTTCTGTCTTACATTGCATTCTAATCTTGCTTACTAATTCTTTTTTTTTCCTTTTACCGACCCCACGTAGTGGGATTAAGGCTTTGTTGTTGTTGTTGTTGTACAGATTCAGAGAGACCTCACATTCAGAGCATTTTGGGAAACACACATTGGAGGCTGAAGAAGGGCGTCAATAGCGCTGACATGTATGACACTTGTGCAGCCAACCCCTTCAGTTGCCTCTCCTCCTGCACCAGGTCCCTCACAGGCAACACCTCCCACTCCTGCAGCATATTTCCACCTAAGTTCTTCATATGTAGTGTCATGTCGCTCTACTCCAACACCTGAGATGGCTAACTCCGCTGGCAGAGTTTATATCGTGCTGGATGGTGACTCGTAAGTCAACCATATTTTGTAAATTAATAAAATTTCAATTTTCATATCATTTTGTAATGTAACTAATGTTTCATTTGCAGTTTCTAACCCTCCAGGCAGCCCGTGATGCGGAACACGGAGATCATCTGGAGTAGGTATGATCAGTCATTTCTTATTTGAAAGCATATCTCAATTGTAACTCATGATATTTACTTTAGGGAGTTTGAGGCATGCTATTATAATTTGAAATAGAATTATAATTTTTATCTTTTTGCACTAATCAAACTTACATAATTTCTAATTTGTATAGGTCTTTGTACTGGTTCTCAGAACATTGCTAACAGATCTGATAGATTTTTCAGGTTCATGCTAGGCATGGGCTCGAAGACATGTTTACTACAACGCAGAAGAACAAGCAGAGGCCCTCGTGGGTTGGTGAGGAAGTTTGGGTTGAGTTAAACCAAGATGAGCTTCTTCGGAATACCAGAGGAAGGGACGGTCAAACCAGCAGGGCTGTAACCCACATTGGTGGTTCGATACCCTACACAGAGCACTACTAGAGACCGGTAAGATTCTCTCAAAATCAGAAGCTTACAAATTAACTAATTTATACCGCATAGCAATGGGTATCCGAGCCCTCTCGACGCTGCAATGTAAGTTAAAAAAAATGAAAATTTCTATTTTTGTGGGGCTATTAATAAGCCAATTAATATTTAAAATACAAATTAATATTTGAATTTTGTTATGCAGGAGGAGTACAAGCAGCTACAAGAGAGACAGAGGGAGATGGCTAGCCAGACAACGTTATCTGTCAATAGCTGTGGTAGCCAGTCTACCACTGCTTAGTCGAATTTTGAGTTGTGGACGCAGATAACAGAGAAGAAGAAGGGAAGAGTGTATGACTTAGGATCAAAGGGTACAACATTTGAGGTCAAGAGCTCTTGTGCATCTATGGGTGGCCCTAGTAGCTCGTTGTAGGCTCAACATGAGGAGCTTGCAGACATGTCATGATAATGAATGAAGAGCTTCGATAGGTGTGTGAAGGTTCTCAGATTGTTGAAGATAGTTTGACACACCTGACGGAGAGTCTTGATTGCAGGGGAAAGCGACATATGAGTACTAGCTATCGAGGAGGCTGAGGCTGAGGCTGAGGCTGAGGCGGAGGAGTAGCAGGATGATGATTGCGAGGAAGACTAGGACTATTGTTTTGTGCGTGATGTTGTTCCCTCGATGTAAGGGTTGTCTGTATTTTTTTTTTTCATTTATGTTTAATCAAAATTTGAGTTTATGTAGTTGCAAATTTTTAACAAGTTGATTTGTGTTTGTTATTTTAGTTTGACTTTATTTTTGTAATAAGTTGGAGTTTTTTTTTTATATATTAGTTCTGATGATAGATAAATGTTCTATTATGTTGTTTCCATTTGGTTTGTGCAGGTAGATGAAAATCTAATTATTTTGTTGTATTTTTTTTATTATGTACAGATTTGCGTCGGCACTTTTCGATGATAATTTTCAATCAGCCTTTTAATTCCAGACGCCGCTAAATTCGAACGCAAATTTGCGCCGGACTAGACCAACACTAATTAGAGTTGACATGTGTCGAAGCTAATTAGCCTCAAATTCAATCAACTCAAATCAATCGTTTAGAATATTTAGTGACTGAATTTATTCGATGCGAATTTTGTTGAAAATAAAAATCCGATGCAAATGTCGGCGGAGATTTAATTAGTGTTACCCATTTTAGCATCAGGATATTTTCGAGCTATCTGACACTAATTATGATTTGCTACGGAAAATAACGTTATTAGCATCGGAAATGTCCGACACTAGTTGAGCATTTTGTTTTAGTGAATATCAATATAATCACATTTTATTATTGCGTTTGAGATTATAAATTGAAAGTGCTTCAATGCGCAATTACATTCTTCAACCTTATTAGATGTATTAATCTCTTCATTAGCAGAAAATATGAGTTCAAAAACGTCTTCTGACTCTAGAATTGTGTATTCGGACTGTGATATGCAATGTTGTGCATTTACATTACGAGAAGATAGGTATGGAAGAAGATTTTATATGTGTCTTAGAAACAGTTCACTTATGTTTGTGTTCTTTATATGGGTTGATGATTCTAAAGAGTTCACTTTAGATAATGATCATGTGTGGAGGGTAGCTTTGAAAAGAAAATTCTCCATAAGGCTTCTATCATCTAGACTTGACGACTACAATTATCATAGTATTACTTGTTGTTATTTTAATTTTAAATTTCATATTATTCAGTATTAAGTAATGTATAACTTTAAATGTAATATACTAGCCATCTAACAATTATCACTTTTTCTTATGTTCCGCTAGGGTCTTACAAACTTTATTTTTGAGAAACGACTAAAACACAATTCACACTGAAATTATCCAAACAAATATACTATTTTTTAAGTAATAGGTTCACATCTGCTTCTACAAACTGTTGCAACTGTCCCAACCAATCAATTATGTGCATGTAGTGAGTGTGATTGGGCCATCAAAATAATAATGAAATTCAATTATCAATGTTTGTGCTCACTCAAAATGACATTATGGTTTTCATTATGTATTTATTTACATTTAAATTTATATAGATACATCCATGTACACGTACTATCAACATTGTAGCTATTACTATCATATCAAAATTTAGCNTTGTGGCTCTAACATAGGCCGATGTGTTGATTTTGGGATGACAAAAATATTTGAGATAAAGAGTCATGATTGTCATATTTTCATGCAGTGCTTATTACCTGTTGTATTCAATGTCATGCCAAAACCGATACTTGATCCATTGATCGAGATCAGTTCATTCTTCAGGGAGTTATGTATAGACACTTTGAATGTTGATTATCTTAGAAGTCTTGAAGTGAGTATTCTGTTATTGTTATGCAAGCTTAAACAAATATTTCTTCCCAGTTTTTTGATTTAATGGAACATCTTCCCACATGTTTGTGCTATGAGGTTAAATTGGAGTGTCCAATGCAATACAAGTGGATGTATACCTTTGAGAGGCGTGTCTTTAATATTAGAATGATTCTATTATCTTATTTTTATAAATTAACTCAACCGTGCAAATTTCATAATAAAATAAAAAGATTGTAAAGAATAAAGCTCGTCCGAAGGGATCGATATCCAAGGCTTTGTGTTACATAAGACAATTAATTTTTGTTCTTATTACTTTGATCAATAGAAACATACGCGTGATATTGTTAATGAGATGCTTTCGCAAGCTGAATTATCCATATACTAGTTATTAGGTGAACCATTGGATAGGCATGGTATGTGCCACCTCAACGATAAAGAGCTCCAAGTAGCTACATTGTATGTTCTACTGAACTATGAAGAAGTGTAATCATTCCTATAGTAAGATTAAATTAAAATTAAATCTTATAAGTTATTATCCAAAATCCTATACCAATTAACTCAAACATACAAATTACATTGATGTCCACATGTTATTTATTGAGAGCTTGAACAAAGAAAATGACTCTCTTGTTAGCAAGAAGATAAAAAAATAATTTTTAAAATGGTTCAAATTACACATGTGTTGAATTAACATTTTAATTCATCGGTATGTCTTGTAGTTGCACTCTACAAAGTAAAAATAATTATGCTTAGAAATTGTACTAGGTTCATGATTGAAGCAACAAAATCACAAAAGGGGGCTTATTGGATCTTGCTTGAGGGTCTGATTGTATTGTCAAGACATGACACACATTTGAAGTGAATGGTTACAAATTTCACACAAGCACCTAGTGTGAAGGAAAACATATTGATAATTGTGGTATGTGTGTTAGAGGAAACACACACAGAGATAATGAGATCTGTTATTATGGCATACAAAATGAAATAATCCATTTGCAATATCCGGGCTATGTTGAATGCAATGTCTACATGTTCAACTGAACTGTGAGCGGTTAAATCTTGTTCCTAACCCAGGAACACGGACAATAGACCCGTTAGATATTACTAAAGTTAAAATGAACATAAGATATGCAAAGTATGACACATTTATTTTGGCACGCCGGACTATTCCAAGTTATTATCTTCAATATCCTGATTGTACAAGTGATAAACTTGATTGGGCTATATATTGAATAATATAACACGAAAAATTATTGAGATGCAAAATGATGTCGAACTTATTCACCAAGAGTTAGTTATGCTAGATTTTCATATTCAACTTTACTCAATTGATGAGGAGTTACCCCTAGACAATACTACAGGACTACATAAATAAGTCCCTCTAGATATGGATTAAAATGATGATGAGGTTAATGAAAAAAATTTAATTATTCAACATCTGGATAATTGATTGAAATAGAATTAAAAATGGTATGTGTACTTAGATGTTTAGTTTTAACACCTTCTTGCGAAGTTACGACATGTTTCGTGTTGGCATTCTGTGTAATTCTATTTTTACTTTTCTGTCTTACATTACATTCTAATCTTGCTTACTAATTCTTTTTTTTT
>JXCR01122639.1:35012-84412 GCA_002079205.1 Phalaenopsis hybrid cultivar | reverse complement strand
TTGCAAATTGGTGGTTGAAATATAGGCTAAATAAATTGAGAGAGTTTAATTCTATGACAAAGGCAGTTTTATTTATTAGTAAATGTTAAAATAAAATGAAAAAAAATAATGATAAATTTTTAAAAATAATAATGTAAAAATAACTTGATATAAGAACATGAATGTTTATTTTTTGAATATTTTTATAGTTTAGTGCATAAATTATTAAATTTCTAAATATTTTAAATATATTTTATATTAATATTTTTAAATAAGTTGGCTCTCAGCCGAATTGTGGCAGGCTAAAGTTGTTTCACCAGTTCATTGATCCCAATTATAAGTATTTTATTTAATATTGTGATTTATGTTATGTAAAAATGGATTTAAAAAATTAACTTGAATTTGCTGTTATTTTTAAATTATATAAAATTATAATTTTATTTGAAAGAAAACACATTTGTTAAAAAAAATTATAAAAGAAAAAATACAATATCATGCCATGTTCATTCAGTAGAGCAATTATCATTGGAAATGGAAGACAACATCTCAAGAATTTAATAAATTTGAAGATTAAACTCTTTGTGAATGATAAGATTTTAGGTTATCATATATATTATCATACATGCTTAATTTTTATTAATATTAATATTATTTATAACACATAAATATGCCAATTATTAACATTTTAAAAAGAAAAGAGAATGCACTTTCATTTATAAGTTGATGTGATTATTGTTGTGAAAAACGGCGACAATAAAGTGAAAAATGGAACGAGAAAAATTACACGCAGAAAACCACCAGAGTGACACACAGATTTATATGGTTTGACAAATTTGCCTACGTCCATGGAGCTGCATAAAATTTTATTTCTTTGAAGAATTACCCAAGAAAATCTCTATTTTCTTCTCTCCCTTCCACACACACTCTCTCTTCCTCTCTTCCTCTCTTATAGGACATGACTTGGCCCGAGCTTCATCTTTAAGCCAAAAGAGACTATTTATAGAAATCAGGAGAGTAGTAGGTGGGATGCAGAGAGAAGTAGGTGAGAGGTGTGTGAGATATGGTAGATGAGCTGTTGATGTGATGATATGTGAACATTAGTTGAGATTCTTATTTAGGAAACTAATTAACAACAATTAATTAAATTTTGATGGTACAAAATAATTATGACTTTTAATGCAATATATTTTGGCTTATACATGTAAATACATAATAATATTTATGAGGGATAATAATAATAATAATAATAACTTTTTAAAATGAGTTTTTGTGAAAGATAGCTCAAAGGGCAGTATCCATAGTAGCTCTATATTTAAGACATCTCAAACTTCAAGGAAGGAGGGAGAGAGAGAGGGAAGGAGTGCAAAAAGAAAAGGTCCTTTTGTTTGCTTTGTGGCATGAGCACTAAATTCAGCGTCCTCAAGGGTTTCCTCTGCGGACTTCTCTGTCAGCCCCCATTCAATTACTCCTCACTCCTCTATCCCTTCTCTTTACTCTCTCTATCTGAGCTTGGCCTCTTCCTTCTGCCTTTTGTATTAGCTCCTTTAATTAGATATGACAGACCAGTTCTCATGCCCCAACGCTACTTTTTCCTCTTCATTTATATTATATCCCCAATGCCAATCTTGATCCAGCCTGTTAGCTCCTCAAGAATAGGCCAGCCATGACCAAGCTCATCCATGCAATCCTAATACTGATCTTCATTGTCGCGGTTGCTTCTCTGATTCTGCTTATGGAGGTTATTTTGAAAGCTGCTCCATCTTCTCTTCCATTTGCTTCTAATTCGTTGAAGTTCAATGCTACATTGGAGGACAAGAGAATGGTTCCTGCTGGTTCTAATCCTCTGCATAACAGGTAGAAAACGTCGAGATCAATTGCAGCTAATGCTTGCACGTACGCCTTCATCGGATTAATTACTATGGGATGGCAACCACTTAATTTTATAGTCTTTCTTTCTTAATTATCCCAGAGTTTTGGCTTCATTGTTTTTTTTTCATGAATTATATATATATATCTGTGTGTGTGTGTTACTAATTTTCTACAAATGGGTCTTCTACTGTCATGGCTGCTTTTCAATTTCTTGTACATATGCATAGTTATAACTTCTAATTAACTTATTTAGATAAATAGTATGCATGTCTGTAACTAATTATTCTCATGAATTATATTCGAGGAAATATCCATTTTTTGTGTTGTTTCGTATAGAAGTTATTAACTTGGAGTAAAATCAGGTCTTTTTTTATTTAAATATCGTTTGAAAAGCAATGTCATCAATAATTTGCTCAAGCCTTGAGCAGGTGCCCAAGCAAATAATTATTCACTGAATTTTTTCTCTTACACACACACACAATTCCGAAGTAGTTATATGTCTAACACCGAATGTTTTATATAAAAAGGTCTATTGCAATTTTTAAAAAATAGTGTTGATGGTGTCTTTTGTGTGATGTTAAGGATTTAAGTGGTATGCATTTAAATACGAATATTGTTAGGTGTTAGATGTATAAATTGTTAAGAATTGTGTGGTGTGGATGTTAGTGCTCAATATATTGGGGACTTTAAATACATATATTCATTTGATTACATGTAAGATAGGTTAGTGAATGAATTAATTAGTACCTAATATATGGTTTTATATTAATTCCTCATCAGCCAGTAGTGTTGGTCGGTGCACGCCTTAGCTGCTGATTTGAAAGCTATGGTGGAGAAATTAACTCTTCGTGCGTTGTGTTGTTCTTGTCGTCTTTTAATTGTTGCGAAGAAGAAGCCCATCGATACATAGTAATGATAGGTGGTTGTGGTGTTTTATATTCTTAATTAGGGAAAGTGTGGGTCAGGCTATATTATGAAGGAGGAGAAGTGTGCAGAAATTCTGCAGCTTTTGCCCTCTCTTATGTTCAAAATGTCAATCGAGAAGAGAGAGAAGAGAAGAGGTGTGTGGCTGTTTGGTCTTTCAGCCATGAATGAGTTTTAGTGCCCATTAATTAAGCATTGGTCCTTGCCATATGCACAACTATGATGTCTTCATCATACTTGTGCACAACTTCAATTTATTACATACATGTGAGAATCATAGGAAGAGTATGTTTGATTAGACTTTTACTCTTTAATACATTGATTTTATGTGGTACTAAATGCGGGCTGCTTCTCTATTAAAAAGTAATTAAAAGATGTTTAAAATGTAAAATTAAATTGAAGCATTAAAATTTTACCAGTTATTAGGTTATTACTAATTTATCTATTACTAAATGTGTAGCTTAATATTGTTTTTATAAAATTAATTTCGTGTAGGGTCATCTAATGCCTTGTTAAGTACTGTTTTATTTCATATTATCTATTTTCAAAACATGCTTTATAATAAATAACGTACTTACTAAGTTTACTCAAGTTTGATAACTTGCATGATGATAATATACATATACAATTTAGAAGTTTTAAATAAAGAATTATATTTAAAGTTTGTTTTGGTGTAATGGGAATGATGTTTTCAATGTACAATATAGTTTTAATTGAGTAGGTTTATCAATTTATACTAATAAAAAGACGAGAATACCTTGTACAATCCCTCTAAAGTAGGGGTAAAATCTGTAATTTTACTTATTTGCCTCTCTATCTTCTATAAATAGAGGGAACATACCATGTATTAGGGTATTTTTAGCTCCTCTCTAGACTCAATCATATATAGGGATAAATCTGGCATCTTCTCCTTTATAACCACCACTTCCAATATATAAAATGGGTCACAAAGCCCGGGAATACCCCAGTTTGACCTATAGTGACAAGTCGCTGTCTCATCTCTCATTCCCTCTTCCTTTATCTCTCTCTACCTCTCCCTCATGGTTCCTACTACTCCGATCCTTTGGCATACCATACAGGACATATTTGGATTCAAAACACACACACACACACACATGCATAAATACATACATACATACATACATACATACATACAAATGAATTCACTTAACAATCCCTTGAAAAATACAAAAATGCAAGAGTTGTGGGGATTAAAGGGACAAATTTTTTTTTTCCTCCAATTTGGCTTAAATCCCGATTTACTAAATCCACAAAGAGGGTGGATTTATAGGATTTACACCTTGGAATTTTCTAAATTTTATATGCAACCAAACAACCCCTAACGCATCACTAAAACATAATAACCAAAATTTAAAGCAAAGCTGAGAAATCAACAAAAGGAAAAACTAAGGAATTGAGAAAATATAGAATTGGAGGTAAAAACAATCATCTCAAAGAAACGGTAAGAGATAAGGAATCGCTAGAGTTGTGATATCTCCTGTGGTAGACAACGACTATAAGGTCGTTGGATGGTTGGCAGAATGTAGGGGCTGCAGACGAGATAGGGTTTAGAAGGAATGTATAGTGGAGAGCACAAACGAGCCCCTTGGGCACAACTTATGACATATTTTTTTTGTATCAGCATATGATAACACAAAACATACCTTGAATGATGCTCACCAGAACTTAAAGGCAAATCTGACATGCAAATAATTTTGTTGTTTTCGTGTAGTGTTTTATAGGAGAGTTATAAAGATGGTGTCCTCCCTTCGAGCAACAAGATTCTTTCATTAAAACATATTCTAGATTAGCCAAGAATAACACATAAGGAACGACTCAATTCCCTTCATCCAAAATAGTACCAAGCGGAGCATCCCCAAATTTGTTGCATATGGCAAAAAAATTCAAAATCATGATATCAAGTGGAGATCTTCCATTGCATCTAGGATCATAAAATAATTTGGAATTCATCAAGTAGCTAGCTTTGAGCTAACTAGTTTGGGCTACCTAATGTGTTAGAAGGCCTAGTTACGTCTAAAATGGGCCTTTATTCTAAAAGTATTTTGTTGTGCAAGTAGAGTTAACACCGGGTCTTTTGTTTAGTAGAAAGACCATCTATTTTATTGATATGATTATCCTCAGATTGGAGTAAATTTTTAGACTACTCCAATTTGCATGAACTCCGCATTTGAAATTGAAATTGAATTGTTTTAAGCTTCAATAGAATCAAAATTGAATATTATATATAAATACATATATTGTAGGCATGCAACAACCAATCACACAACATAACCTGGTAATTGAAAATGGAAAATTAGGAAGACAATGCTTCATTTGGGATGGTTACCATGATCATTTAACTTCCTGAAGAAAAGTTGTGTACTTTTTAGTGCCGCATGTTCCTAATTTCATATTTTCGGCCCAATTAATCCATTGTGAAGGTGGAGATAAACATTATCTTATAACTTTCTTTGATGGCTAATATAGCACAATAAATTGGGTTTATATCTTAAAAGAAAAATTAGAGATTTTTAATATTTAAATACACTATGAAGAAGAAATACTCTTTTAATTTAAACTTATTAAAGATATAGACATCAGTTTTATGGCTTCTCTCTAAAATAATTCTATTAAAGAACAATGATTTATTTTACTTCTAATCATATTCATAATGATTTAATTTTACTTCTCAACTATATCTTTTTTCGCTTGGAGTCTCTAACATGATTTACTAATGAATAATGCCACAACCTATTAAATACATAATTCATAATATCTACTATTATAATCACTATAAAAATCATATTTATAGCTTCTGTTTTTTTTATCAAGTTATTTTTTTATTTTCAGCTTTAAAAATTAAAGGGTGATTAGAGCGTTCATCTCTTTCAAAATTAGCCATTTTTTCAATATTCAATAATACTTTTTGTAATAAGCCCACATGTGAACATTTAATCGACACCGCATAGTTCATCTCCGTAGGCCCAATAACTATATTGATATGTATTTTTTTATTTCTTAAAGTTTGTATCATTAAACATTTTAATGTTATTTAAATTGTCAAATATAAAATGAAATATTCATAAATAATAAACTAAGCTCACAATTAATAAAATTATCATTCTTAATATGTGTGTATGTAAGTATGTATGTATGTATATGTGTGTGTGTGTGTGTGTGTGACACGTTTGAGATGAAATATATGCATGCTTAAGGTTCAAATATATATAGATCCTTGAGATGATATATAATGATAGTTTTAATTAATAAGATGTAGTCTTTCTTTAGCCTGATTTACTTTATGCATAAATCAGACTAAAATTCGTCATATATTTCTCATTATATGTAGTTACAATCTTGCCTAAACTAAATTTTTTTATAGCCAATTATTTTTTGCATATATAGGTTTAAGTTAAATATCGTTATATTTCGCTAATAATATATGTTCATATATTTCAAAATTAAATAAATTGACATTATAGAGGTTACTCTGGTTGTGTTGAATCCAAATTTGTTCTTTAGACCATGCCCAAGGGAAATATCATAGAGATCCAGGAAAGGAAATAGAGAGAGAGAGAGAGAGAGAGAGAGAGAGAGAGAGAGAGAGAGAGAGGGGAGAGGAAGACTTGTCCCGTTGGAGAGAATATGGTGTTCTTGGCTCTTACACCCATTTTATTTTATAAAAAAATAGTTGTTACAAAAGGGGGAACCATAAAAGCCCTTTTACATTAAAGGGCTCTCCTATATATTGATGATATAATAACTAAGAGTAAATTACAACATTTCCCTTACTTTAAAATGATTAATACATGATTTTTGGGCATGCTAATCTTTTTATCGGGACCATTTGATTGCCTTGAGATTCCTTGCATATGATTTTTTACCATACATATTAAGTTCCTTAATTTTTTTATTCATTGATAGCGAGAGTTGTGATAAAGACAGAAATTTATAAAGCAAAAAAACATGAGCACATAAATCCCTATTGATACTTTCTGTTAAGCGCTCTTTGCGCTTTGTTTTTGCATTTTTCACAGCAAGGTGGTCTGTCAGAGACATCCAGAGCAGCAGTCGATCAGAGATTGACTTGCAGGAGGAATACAAAAGAATCGAGTGATATATATATGTAAACATACAAATATAAGAGTTGAGTGGTATGTAAGTAAATTTTTCCTATTTTGAGGTGAATGGCCAGAGTAGCGATGTGGCAGGACAGTGAGGCGGCCAGATGACGAGCGATCGAATGGCGGGGCAGTCAGATGACGAGGTTGACAGACAGTGAAACAATTGGGTGGCATGCACATAAATACCCCTTTAAAACCTATTTAAGCTTCTTATGTAGGCATTAAAGTGTTGTGAAAAATAAATGGATTTTGAGTAGGATTTCAACCTAAATGTAACTTAACCTTTGTTGGAAACTTAATTTGGACAAAATAAAGCTGCATATTTGGAAATTTGGTAAGGTTGCTCAACATAAAAAAGGGTATGTATGAAGTTACCTTCCTCCATGGTTTTAGGTAGGAACGAAGCGGCTAGCCGAAAGCTGGTGACTGCCGGCCGACGTGAAGTGATTCTTAACGTGCCAAAATTTACTAAGGGGCAAGTCGATCGTACAACGCAAGTGCACACGTCAAATAAAAATGCGGTTAGAGATACTGCATATCGATTCCACAGGAAAAGTGTAATAATTATTTTGGCAGAAAAATTTCTAGTTTACAAATTCGGTGAACTAAGCTTGACAGGTTCACAAATAAGGCTTTTAAAGTCCTAATCCTAATTAACAAAAATTGTTCTCAGTACAATAGAGGCAGGAAGCAGAACGGGGAAAATCACGAGAGTTCTTCAATATATATGGGGATTTGGGGATTGCAGTGATCGTGACTTCCTAAATATTTTCCTATGTGATCGTTGTCAATCAAAAATATAGTACTCCTTTTACCTATGTATATGTCAAAAGAAGTCTAGAATCCATGAAGTTGAGACTTCCTCAATCCACATGACATTTTGCTAAAATGATCCAATCCAATGCTATGATTGCAGAATTCCACCAGAATATGTCTTTTCTCTCAGAATTTTGTGGTTGACCATTTATTTCTACTATGCAACAGTTAGATGTCGTAGTTTCACCAAACGTTTTAACATTCTAGTTGGTCAGACTAAGAGTAGATGATATTAGGAGGTTAACAAATAATGTAGACCATAAAAACACGAGAAAACAAGATCAAAAGCACATCTCAGAAAATCACTATAAAACCACTACCCATACATAACAGAGACATGAAGAATAGACTAGTCACACATTGTAGAGAAATCAACAAATATATAATCCATGCAGATTTTCATTATGAGTTAATAACAAAAGCAAGAACTTACAATAAAACTTGTCTTCTCCATAAGAATAACACCATCTCCTCTCATACAATAAAACTCTCGAAAGCTCTCAAGAAATCAAAGGGAAACAATTCCTCTTAAGGTTTCTATCCAAAGGAACAAGAGAAACCCAAGAGGAATCATTTTTTAAATCAAAACTACATTTCTTACAACCACTAGCTGCTAAAAGATGCCTAAGATCAGCCTTATGAATTAATTTATAGGCAAATCATGACAAAGACAAGAAATTTCTTGCCAAAATTGATTTAGTGATCAGGCATGGGCGCGACGCGATTACAAAGCAGGTGTGTTTTGTTGTCAGTGCGGAAATGTTGTGGTTTGAACACAAGAATGTGCGTGAATGTGTGGTGTAGGTGTGGGGACTCTGGTATTGGAGTGGGTTCGCTGGTCTATCGGCGCGGGTGCGCAGGTCAAAAATCCTTCAATTGCACTTGTTTCCAGTTCTTTTCACTCTATTTTTTGTGTTTTCCTTGCTTCCTGTGCTCATAAGACAATCATATATTTCTCAAGTATAAGTTGGTGTAAATAAATGAAAATTATGAGAAATCACCCTACTTCAACATGACATCTTTCACCCCTATCAATCTTGCGTGTGACAAAAGAGATAGTGGGGGGCTTACGAGTAAAATGGTGGCCGGACAACAGGTAGCCCGAAGCTAGGTAGTTGGATGGTCGATGATCAGGTGACAAATGTTTGATTGACAGACATTTAGCTAGCAGGATGTGTCTGGTGCGTTGAATACTACACACAACTGAGGAAAAACAGCTTCGCGGCATTCGAGTGGGAGGGGTTCGGACATCAGGTGACCAGTTAGTCGATCAGTTGATCGGGGAAGACTGTCAAACAGCGGGTCACTGGGGTGGCAGGCTGACAGAGACAATCGTCACGGAGAGATGACCGACTGATAAAGAAAAAGCATTGGAGCAAGGAAAAAAAATTTAACGGAGAGAATAATTCTCACGAGGAAGAGTAGTATGCAAAGTCACCAGACAAAGATCCAACGAGATGGTTCGAAAATAGATTTAGGATGGTGAGCCAATTGGAGCAGCCCTTAGTGCTATAGAAAAGGAAAAAAGTTGGTTGGAGATATGGCCAACGTGGGTGACACTTGCACCGGTGATGGAATGGGAAAATACAGGTGGGCGGCTTTCGCAGGGGAGATGACCGAACGGCTGTTGATTGATCGATAATCGGTTGATAAGCATGTGTTTGGTTTTATGGGTTGAAAAGAGTTGGTCTCGGGTAGGAAGAATAACTTAGTTATGGAGAGAGTGAAAACTTGCTTGTTCTTTCTTTTGGAGAAAAGAGAGTAAGAAGTTCACGACTCGAGAGAACTTGGAGTGGCTGCTTTCGGAGTGATGGGGAGATGTTGTACTGCACTTGAGAGAAAAATGAAGTGGGGAATACTACTCTCTAGTTAGAGGCTGGTGTCCTTGGGCTTTGAAGATAAGTTTGGTGAGGTCGAAAGGTGGAAATCTGTGTACTGGAGGAGAGTTAGAGGTCTCTAGATCTGAAAATGGAAACTATGCACATATCCACGGGAGAAAGAATATTTTGTTGACGTGCGAGTTCCTCTTACGCTTTTTGGTAGGCGTGTCTCTGATCCTCCCCAACGATTATCAAAATAATGTAAATCTCGGTGATTGCACCAGAAACTTAATCGACTCCCTGACAAATAAATTGAGTTCTTAAAATTAGATATTATTACTCGCTGAGATTTCTCACACAAGTATACATATTGTTTCAGTAATATAAGGCTCTATTGAGTCTGGATTGTCGATCCCACATGGAAGGAGGTAACGAGACCTTTAGGTGAAGTTCTAGTCTACTACTTTTAGGTTCTAGTTTGGAAGTTCATTAAAGGGTAATTTTCTAATAGCCAATCCTAGATTAGAATGCTAATTCTAAATTAAACCTATCTAAATCAATTGGTTCGGTGAAATTTAAGATTGATAAAAGGACTTTTCTCTTATGATTGACTAAGTGGATTACAGGTTTGATTGCAATGAATTGTTGCTATTGTAGTGACAAATATGTGCATATATCTTATTTACCCTCTTTTAAGTGCACTAGAAAAGTTTAGTCTAACTCGGTAAGTGCTTGTGTCTGTCACCCTAAAAACCCCTAAGTTAAACCCATCTCCCTATCTATTTGCATTGTTTTATGGACAACTTTTCCTTCACCACTGTTTCAATGTGGTTCCTCCTTGTTGATAAAGCCATAACCCTTCTGAGTTTTTATGAGTTTACAAGAGGTTTTAACATACCAATTGACCAGATTTATAAGTAAATTAAGCATGATGTAAAAGCCATCACATTAAAATTAAAATATCAATTATATATTAAACATCATCCTAAAAATTCTATCTGATTATCACAAGAGAAAAGTGCAATAATTCTACTTACAAAGCATGTTTAACATAACAAAAAAACTTCGCTAAATCAAAACAAATCTACTAAATATGTCCTTACAACAAAGACAAGTCAATAATAAAAATAATACTTAGTTTTTTTCCCTCTTAAAAAGAGATGCAAATCCCTCCAACAAAGCCTTCTACTGTTCCTTGCAATGCTTATACAAATCCATTACAGAATGCACTCACATCCCCTCTCCAATCTCTCAAGAAAAGGTAAAATTCTACAGTCCCTACACCTATCTATGACCTCTTGGCATTCCTGGAGAATTCCAGGACTTGAAAAAGCCGAAAAGTTCCTTCTCCAACTATCACCATGCATCAAATAACTCTCGAAGTTGTGCTGAAACTGCGTCGGATAGTACTAGCTCCTAGGCGTTGTCTTCTCAGTTTGCAGGGAGGAGGCTGGCGCCTAGGCTCCACTATGCTGGTGCCAAGGCCCCAGGGTGGAGCGCCTTGGCGCCTAGGTCTGCCGCCTAGGCCCCCTCAGTGCTCCATTTTGCTTCATTTTTGTCCCATTTCAGCTCCAATCCACTTTATAAGTCTGACATGTTATACTTGCAAGAAAAGCATGAAAATATCTTTTTTTAAAGTGCAATTTCATCAAAAAAAGTGTTAAATATAAGGGAAATTAAGCATGCTAAAAGTCATATTAGTCTCTCTAAAGAGTTCTTGCTCGGTATTGCTTATCTTATTGCTGATGATGTGATCGACGCGCACTGCATGTTTAAGGATATCAAATCCAAATTTGTCATTTAGACCGTGCCTAAGGGATAGAGCATTGGGCCGAGAAAAGGAGATTGAGAGAGGGAATGAGAGATAGAGAGAGAGAGAGAGGAGGAGGGAAGACTTGCTCTTCGGGTCGAATGGGAAAGAAATAGCTGTAACAAGATGGGGAAAGCCCACACTGCTCATTTACAAGAAATGATCTTCATATTTATAGATGATAGAATCATAAAAAATAACTTACAACATTTCTCTTGTTTTAGAAGGGTCAATACATTATTTTTTGGGTATTCTGATCTTCTTATCCGAACCATTGAATTGCCTTGAAATCTGTACATATCATTTTTGAGTATACAGATGGTGTATTGTTTCAATTTGAATTACTTTGACAAAAAAAATAATAACTGCTGTAGAAAAAAAATATTTAATTAATCACTATAATTATACAAAATTCTTATGTTGATGATTAAATATATAAAACAAATGATGATGTCACGATTGACAAATTCAAATTGTCCAAGATGGTTGAATTTGATTCATCAGATCTCGGTTTGATGCGTCAATAACTTTGTTGGCATCAATGTTGCTCAAGAATGATATAAATTAAGAATATGATTAGTAAGTGTATTTTCTGCCTGAATTTATTATTATTAAATTAATATTAAAGAATGGTGTTGCTCTCGTCAAGCTAAAGTCTCCTGAAAACTTGTGAAATATTGGCAGAGTACCGATTGAATTGATTGGCGCAAGCAAGTACTAAATTTTATGGTTTCAAATTTATTAGTGGTTGAGATGTCGCTGATAGAATGCAGGGAGATGAAGCCAAATTTTCTTACAGTAAAGGAAGGCAATAATTGATCGGTGTAAGCATCAATACTGCTTTTTAATAGCTCTGCAAATGTTATCCATTTCAAAGCAATTGAAAGGACTTAAATTTGTAAAGTTTTATGTTAGATATGTAAATTTATATAATTTACGTGATATGTATGCAATTGCTCTTACTAAATATGTTATCCATAATCATCCATACCACTCTGATGTGCCGACACTGTTACTAAATTGCAGCAGAACACAGTAGCCACATATGCTAAATTCAGCCAGAGGACATGATTGCGTCGCTTCGTTTTTGAGACGTTTGACTCATCACCAGCTTACCTAAAACCTAATCCAATTATTTATATTTTTTCTGAAGATTAAATAAAAATTAAAATAAATAGGTAGTAAAATATTTGAGTAAACCTCAGACTGATATATTTATGTGAGTAGCAAACCCTAAATCTAAGAAGTCATTTTCTGTACAGGCACTTGATGAAGACCTGACATTACTCTTCCCTGTATTAGCGTCCACTTGAATTGGACCACTAAAATTCGGAATCCAACTTTCATAATAGGTTTTTTGGTAAAATTTGGTCTTGTTTGTTGTATGCGTATGTGTGTATGCATCTGTTCATGTAGTGATGGAGAAATATAAGCAGCTGCTAGAAAACATGAAATATTAAAGGTGAAGTTACTATATGTGCATGCATGTAAATATGTAAATTTGAAATTTTAGGTGTGAGATATGTAAATACATAATAAATTTGTGCAATGNGAGTTTTAGTGCCCATTAATTAAGCATTGGTCCTTGCCATATGCACAACTATGATGTCTTCATCATACTTGTACACAACTTCAATTTATTACTTACATGTGAGAATCATAAGAAGAGTATGTTTGATTGAACTTTTACTCTTTAATACATTGATTTTATGTGGTATTAAATGCGGGCTGCTTCTGTATTAAAAAGTAATTAAAAGATGTTTAAATGTAAAATTAAATTGAAGCATTAAAATTTTACCAGTTATTAGGTCATTACTAATTTATCTATTACTAAATGTGTAGCTTAATATTGTTTTTATAAAATTAATTTCGTGTAGGGTCATCTAATGCCTTGTTAAGTACTGTTTTATTTCATATTATCTATTTTCATATCATGCTTTATAATAAATAACGTACTTACTAAGTTTACTCAAGTTTGATAACTTGCATGATGACAATATACATATACAATTTAGAGGTTTTAAATAAAGAATCATATTTAAAGGTTGTTTTGGTGTAATGGGAATGATGTTGTCAATGTACAATACAGTTTTAATTGAGTAGGTTTATCAATTATTACTAATAAAATGACTAGAATACCTTGTACAATCCCTCTAAAGTAGGGGTAAAATCTGTAATTTTACATATTTGTCCCTCTATCTTCTATAAATAGAGGGAACATACCATGCATTAGGGGATTTTTAGCTCCTCTCTAGACTCATCATCTATAGGGATAAATCTCTCATCTTCTCCTTTATAACCACCACTTCCAATGTATAAAATGGGTCACAAAGCCCGGGAATACCCCAGTTTGACCTATAGTGACAAGTTGCTGTCTAATCTCTCATTCTCTCTTCCTTTATCTCTCACTACCTCTCCCTCATGGTTCCTACTACTCTGATCCTTTCGCATACCATACAAGACATATTTGGATTCAAAACACACACACACACACAAACAGACACACACACATACATACATACATACATACATACATACATACATACATACATACAAATGGATTTACTTAACAATCCCTAGACAAATACAAAAATGCAAGAGTTGTGGGGATTAAAGGGACAATTTTTTTTCCTCCAATTTGGCTTAAATGACGATTTACTAAATCCACAAAGAGGGTGGATTTATAGGATTTACACTTTTTGGAATTTTCTAAATTTTACATGCAACCAAACAACCCCTAACACATCACTAAAACATAATAACCAAAATTTAAAGCAAAACTGAGAAATCGACAAAAGAAAAAACTAAGGAATTGAGAAAATATAGAATTGGAGGGAAAAACAATCATCTCGAAGAAACGGTAAGAGATAAGGAATCGCTAGAGTTGTGATCTCCTGTGGTAGACGACTATAGGGTCGTTGGATGGTTGGCAGAATGTAGGGGTTGCATACGAGATAGGGTTTAGAAGGAATGTATAGTGGAGAGCACAACTTATGACATAAATTTTTTTTTTTGTATCAACATATGATAACGCAAAACGTATCTTGAATGATGCTTACCAGAAATTAGAGGCAAATCTGACATGCAAATAATTTTGTTGTTTTCGTGTAGTGTTTTATAGGAGAGTTATAAAAACGGTGTCCTCCCTTTGAGCAAGCAAGATTCTTTCATTAAAAAATTCTAGATTAGCCAAGAATAACACATAAGGAAGGACTCAATTCCCTTCATCCAAAATAGTACCAAGCGGAGCATCCCCAAATTTGTTGCATATGGCAAAACCATTCAAAATCATGATATCAAGTAGAGATCTTCCATTGCATCTGAGATCAAAAAATAATTTGGGGATTCATCAAGTAGCTAGCTTTGAGCTAACTAGTTTGGGCTACCTAATGTGTTAGAAGGCCTAGTTACGGCTAAAATGGGCCTTTATTCTAAAAGTATTTTGTTGTGCAAGCACAGATAACACCGGGTCTTTTCTTTAGTAGAAAGGCCATCTATTTCATTGATATAATTATCCTCAGATTGGAGTAAATTTTTAGACCATTCTGCATGAACTCCTCATTTGAAATTGAAATTAAATTGTTTTGAGCTTCAATAGAATCAAAATTGAATATTATATATACATACATATATTGCAGGCATGCAACAACCAATCACACAACATAACATGGTAGTTGAAAATGGAAATTAGGAAGACAATGCTTCATTTAGGATGGTTACCATGATCATTTAACTTCCTGAAGAAAAATTGTGTACTTTTTAGTACCGCCCGTTCCTAATTTCATATTTTCGGCCCCATTAATCCATTGTGAAGGTGGAGATAAGCATTATCTTATAACTTTCTTTGATGGCTAATATAGCACAATAAATTGGGTTTATATCTTAAAAGAAAAATTAGAGATTTTTAATATTTAAATACACTATCAAGAAGAAATACTCTTTTATTTTAAACTTATTAAAAATATAGACATCCGTTTTATGGCTTCTCTCTAAAATAATTCTATTAAAGAACAATGATTTATTTTACTTCTAATCATATTCATAATGATTTAATTTTACTTCTCAACTATATATTTTTCGCTTGGAGTCTCTAGCATGATTTAGTAATGAATAATGCCACAACCTAATAAATACATAATTCATAATATCTACTATTACAATCACTATAAAAATCATATTTATAGCTTCTATTTTTTTTTTATCAAGTTAATTTTTATTTTCAGCTTTAAAAATCTAAAATATTTCTAATAATTTTGACTTCTTTTATGTCAAGTATAAGCACTTATAATAAAACTAAATACATTAAAAGAACAAATTGATGATGGTCATTCAAACTCAACCAAACAGTTTGTCATCTATCTTAGAAACTAATTAGCATTTTTTCAAGCATCGCCCCTCTAATATTTTTGCAAATAAAGTTTTTCATGATCATAAAGCTCGTGTGATTAGAGCGTTCATCTTTTTCAAAATTAGCCATCTTTTCAATACTCAATAATACTTTTTGTAATAAGCCCACATGTGAACATTTAATCGACACCGCATAGTTCATCTCCGTAGGCCCAATAACTATATTGATATGTATTTGTTTAATTCTTAAAGTTAGCATCCTTAAACAATTTAATGTTATTTAAATTGTCAAATATAAAATGAAATATTCATAAATAATAAACTAAGATCACAATTAATAAAATTATCATTCTTAATATGTGTGTATGAATGTATGTATATATGTATATATATGTGTGTGTGTGTACGTGACACGTTTGATATGAAATATATGCATGCTTAAGGTTCAAATATATATAGATCCTTGAGATGATATATAAAGATAGTTTTAATTAATAAGATGAAGTCTTTCTTTAGCCTGATTTACTTTATGCATAAACATACTAAAATTCGTCATATATTTCTCTTTATACGTGGTTACAATCTTGCCTAAACTAAATTTTCTTATAGCCAATTATTTTTTGCATATATAGGTTTAAATTAAATATTGTTATATTTCACTAATAATATATGTTCATATATTTCAAAATTAAATTAATTGACATTATAGAGGTCACTCTGGTTGTGTTGAATCCAAATTTGTCCTTTAGACCATGCCCAAGGGATAGATCATAGGGATCGAGGAAAGGAAATTGAGAGAGAGAGAGAGAGAGAGGAGAGGAAGACTTGTCCGGTTCAAGAGAATATGGTGTTCCCAGCTTTTGCACCCATTTTATTTCATAAAAAAATAGTTGTTACAAAAAGGGGAAACCATAAAAGCCCTTTTACATTAAAGGGCCCTCCTATATAGTGATGATATAATGACTAAAAGTAAATTACAACATTTCTCTTACTTTAAAATGATTGATACAGGATTTTTTTGGGCATGCTAATCTTTTTATCGAGACTATTTGATTGCCTTGAGATTCCTTGCATTCGATTTTTTACTATACATATTAAGTTCTCCAATTTTCTTATTCATTGATAGCGAGAGTTGTGATAAAGACAGAAATTTATAAAGCAAAACAAAACATGAACACATAAATCCCTATTGATACTTTCTGTTAAGCGCTCTTTGCGCTTTGTTTTTGCATCCTTCGCAGCAAGGTGGTCTGTCGGAGTCGTCCAGAGCAGCAGTCAATAAGAGGGTGGCTTGCTGGAGGAATACAAAAGAATTGAGTGATATATATATATGTAAGCAGATAAATATAAGAGTTGAGTGGTATGTATGTAAATCTTTCCTATTTTGAGGTGAATGGCCAGAGTAGCGATGTGGCAGGACAGTGAAGCGGCCGGATGGCGAGCGATCGAATGGCGGGGCAGTCAGATGACGAGGTTGACAGACAGAGAAACAGTTGGGTGGCATGCACATAAGTACCCCTTTAAAACGTATTTAAGCTTCTTATGTAGGCATTAAAGTGTTGTGATAAATAAATGGATTTTGAAAATAGGATTTCAACCTAAATGTAACTTAACCTTTGTTGGAAACTCAGTTTGGACAAAATAAAGCTGCATATTTGGAAATTTGGTAAGGTTGCTCAACATAAAAAAGAGGATGTATGAAGTTACCTTCCTCCATGGTTTCAGGTAGGAACGAAGCGGCTAGCTGAAAGCTGATGACTGCCGGCTGACGTGAAGTAACTCTTAACGTGCCAAAATTTACTAAGGGGCAAGTCGATCGTACAACGCAAGTACACGTGTCAAATAAAAATGCGGTTAGAGATATTGCATATCGATTCCACAAGAAAAGTGTAATAATTATTTTGGCAGAAAAATTTCAAGTTTACAAATTTGGTGAACTAAGCTTGACATGTTCACAAATAAGGCTTTTAAAGTCCTAATCCTAATTAACAAAAATAGTTCTCAGTACAATAGACGCAGGAAGCAAAACAGGAAAAATCACGAGAGTTCTTCAAGATATATGAGGATTTGGGGATTGCAGTTATCGTGACTTCCTAAATATTTTCCTATGTGATCATTGTCAATCAAAAATATAGTACTCCTTTTGCCTATATATATGTCAAAAGAAGTCTAGAATCCATGAAGTTGAGACTTCCTCAATCCACATGACATTTTGCTAAAATGATCCAATCCAATGGTATGATTGCAGAATTCCATAAGAATATGTCTTTCCTCTCAGAATTTTGTGGTTGACCATTCATTTCCACTATGCAACAATTAGATGTCGTAGTTTCACCAAACATTTTAACCTTCTAGTTGATCAGACTATGAGTAAATGATGTTAGGAGTTTAACAAATAATAAGGACCATAAAAGCACGAGAAAACAAGATCAAAAACACATCTCAGAAAACCACTATAAAACCACTACCCATACATAACAAAGACATGAAGAAAAGACTAGCCACGCATTGTAGAGAAATCAACAAATATAGAATCCATGCATATTTTCATTACGAGATAATAACAAAAGCAAGAACTTACAATAAAACTTGTCTTCTCCATAAGAATAGCACCATCTCCTCTCATACAATAAAACTCTCGAAAGCTCTCAAGAAATCAAAGGGAAACAGTCCCTCTTAAGGTTTCTATCCAAAGGAACAAGAGAAACCCAAGGGGAATCATTGTTTAGATCAAAACTACATTTCTTACAACCACTAGCTGCTAAAAGATGCCTAAGATCGGCCTTATGAATTAATTTATAGGCAAATCATGACAAAGACAAGAAATTTCTTGCCAAAATAGATTTTGTGATCGGGCATGGGCGCGACGCGATTACAGAGCAAGTGTGTTATGTTGTCGGTGCGGAAATGCTGTGGTCTGAACACAAGAATGGGCGTGGATGTGTGGTGTAGGTGCGGGGACTCTGGTATTGGCACGGGTGCGCTGGTCTGTCGGCGCGGGTGCGCAGGTCAGAAATCCTTCAATTGTACTTGTTTCCACTTCTTTTCACTCCAATTTTTGTGTTTTCCTTGTTTCTTGTGCTCATAAGACAAATTATATATTTCTCAAGTATAAGTTGGTGTAAATAAATGAAAATTATGAGAAATTACCCTACTTCAACATGACATCTTTCACCCCTATCAATCTTGCACGTGACAAAATAGATAGCTAAGGGCTTACGAGTAAAATGGTGGCTGGACGACAGGTCGCCCGAAGCTAGGTAGTTGGATGGTTGATGATCAGATGACAGATGTCTGATTGACAAACATTTAGCTAGCAGGATGTGTCTGGTGCGTTGAATACTACACACAACTGAGGAAAAACAGCTTTGCGGCCTTCGAGTGGGCAGGTGACCAGTTAGTCAATCAATTGATCGGGGGAGACGGTCGGACAATGGGTCACTGGGGTGGCAGGCCGACAGAGACAATCATCACGGAGAGATGATCGACAGATAGAGAAAAAGCATTGGAGCAAGGAAAAAAATTAACAGAGAGAATAGTTCTCCATGAGGAAGAGTAATATTCAAAGTCACCAGACAAAGATCCAACGAGATGGTTCAAAAATAGATTTAGGATGGTGAACCGATCGGGGCAGCCCTTAGTGCTATAGAAAAGGAAAAGTTGGTTTGAGATATGGCCAATGTGGGTGACACTTGCACAGGTGATGGGACGAAAAAATACATGTGGGCGGCTTTCGCAGGGGAGATGACCGAACGACTGTTGATCGATCGATAATCGGTTGAGAAGCAGGTGTTTGGTTTTATCGGTTGAAAAGAGTTGGTCTCATGTAGGAAGAATAACTTAGTTATGGAGAGTGAAAACTCGCTTGTTGTTTCTATTGGAGAAAAGAGAGTTAGAAGTTCACGGCTCGAGAGAACTTGGAGTGGCTGCTTTTGGAGGGAGATGTTGTACTTCACTTGAGAGAAAAAAATGAAGTGGGGAATACTGCTCTCTAATTAGAGGTTGGTGTCCTTGGGCTTTGAAGATAAGTTTGGTGAGGTCAAAAGGTGGAAATTTGTGTACTGGAGGAGAATTAGAGGTCTCTAGATCTGAAAATGGAAATTATGCACATATCTCGGGAGAAAGGATATTTTGTTGACGTGCAAGTTCCTCTTGCACTTTTTGTTAGGCGTGTCTCTGATCCTCCCCATCGATTATCAAAATAATGTAAGTCTCGGTAATTGCACCAGAAACTTAATCCACTCCCTGACAAATAAATTGAGTTCTTAAAATTAGATATTATTACTCGCTGGGATTTCTCACACAAGTATACTTATTGTTTCAGTAATATAAGGCTCTATTGAGTCTGGATTGTCGATCCCACATGGAAGGAGGTAACGAGACCTTTAGGTGAAGTTCTAGTCTACTGCTTTCAGGTTCTAGTTTGGAAGTTCATCAAAGGGTAATTTTTTAATAGCCAATCCTAGATTAGAATGCTAAGTCTAAATTAAACCTATCTAAATCAATTGGTTTGGTGAAATTCAAGATTGATAAAAGGACTTTTCTCTTATGATTGACTAAGTGGATTACAGGTTTGATCACAAAGAATTACTAAGTTAAACCCATCTCCCTATCTATTTGCATTGTTTTATGGACAACTTTTCCTTCACCCACTATTTCAATGTGGTTCCTCCTTGTTGATAAAGTCATAACCCTTCTAAGTTTTTATGAGTTTCCAACAGGTTTTAACATACCAATTGACCAGATTTATAAGTAAATTAAGCATGATGTAAAAATCATCACATTAAAATTAAAATATCAATTATATATTAAACATCATCCTAAAAATTCTATTTGATTATCACAAGAGAAAAGTGCAATAATTCTACTCACAAAGCATGTTTAACAGAACAAAAAAACTTTGCTAAATCAAAGCAAATCTACTAAATATGTCTTTACAACAAAGACAAGTCAGTAAAAAAAATAATATTAAGTTTTTTCCCTCTTAAAAAGAGATGCAAATCCCTCCAACAAAGCCTTCTACTGTTCCTTGCAATGCTTATACAAATCCATTACAAAATGCACTCACATCCCCTCTTCAATCTCTCAAGAAAAGGTAAAAGTCTACAATCCCTGCTCTTATCTATGATCTCTTGGCATTCCTGGAGAATTCCATGACTTGAAAAAGCCGAAAAGTTCCTTCTCTATCTATCGCCATGCATCAAATAACTCTCAAAGTAGTGCTGAAACTTCATCGGATAGTTCTAGGTCCTAGGCGTTGTCTTCTCGGTTTGCAGGGAGGAGGCTGGCGCCTAGGCTCCACTAGGCTGGTGCCAAAACCCCAGGGTGGAGCGCCTTGGCGCCTAGGTCTGCCGCCTAGGCCCCCTCAGTGCTCCATTTTACTTCCTCTTCGCTCCGTTTCAGCTCCAATCCACTTTATGAGTCCGACATGTTATACTTGCATGAAAAGCATGAAAACAACTTTCTTTAAAGTGCAATTTTATAAAAAAAAAAGTGTTAAATATAAGGGAAATTAAACATGCTAAAAGTCATATCAGTCTCTCTAAAGAGTTCTTGCTCGGTATTGCTCATCTTATTGCTGATGATATGATCCACGCGCACTGCATGTTTCAGGATATCGAATCCAAATCTGTCATTTAGACCGTGCCTAAGGGATAGAGCATTGGGGCCGAGAAAAGGAGATTGAGAGAGGGAGTGAAAGAGAGAGAGAGAGAGAGAGAGAGAGAGAGAGAGAGAGAGAGAGGAGGGAAGACTTGCCCTTCGGGTCAAATGGGGAAAAATAGATGTAATAAGAGGGGGAAAGCCCACAATGCTCATTTACAAGAAATGGTCTTCTATAAAATATTTATAGATGATAGAATAATGACAAATAAATTATAACATTGCTCTTGTTTTAGAAGGGACAGTACATTATTTTTTGGGTATTCTAATCTTCTTATCCGAACCATTGAATTGCCTTGAAATCCTTACTTATCATTTTTGAGTATACAGGTGGTGTACTGTTTCAATTTGAATTACTTTGTAAAAGAAATATTTAATTAATCACTATTAATTATACAAAATGCTTATGTTGATGTTTAAATATATAAAACAAATGATGATGCCACGATTGACAAATTCAAATTGTCCAAGATGGTTGAATTTGATTCATCAGATCTCGGTTTGATGCGTCAATAACTTTGTTGGCATCAATGTTGCTCAAGAATGATATAAATTAAGAATATGATTAGTAAGTGTATTTTCTGCCTGAATTTATTATTATTAAATTAATATTAAAGAATGGTGTTGCTCTCCTAAAGCTAAAGTCTCCTGAAAACTTCTGAAATATTTTTAGAGTACCGATTGAATTGATTGGCGCAAGCAAGTACTAAATTTTATGGTTTCAAATTTATTAGTGGTTGAGATGTCGCTGATAGAATGCAGGGAGATGAAGCCAAATTTTCTTACAGTAAAGGAAGGCAATAATTGATCGGTGTAAGCATCAATACTGCTTTTTAATAGCTGTACAAATGTTATCCATTTCAAAGCAATTGAAAGGACTTTAATTTGTAAAGTTCTATGTTAGATATGTAAATTTATATAAATTACGTGATATGTATGCAAGTGCTCTTAATAAATATCTTATCCATCATCATCCATACCAATCAGATGTGCCGACACTGTTACTAAATTGCAGCAGAACACAGTAGCCACATATGCTAAATTCAGCGAGAGGACATGATTGCGTCGCTTCGTTTTTGAGACGTTTGACTCATCACCAGCTTACCTAAAACCTAATCCAATTAGGCGCATCTTCACGATAATAATATTTATATTTTTCTGAAGATTAAATAAAAATTAAAATAAATAGGTAGTAAAATATTTGAGTAAACCTCAGACTGATATATTTATGTCAGTAGCAAACCCTGAATCTAAGGAGTCATTTTCTGTACAGGCACTTGATGAAGACCTGACATTAGTCTTCCCTGTATTAGTGTCCACTTGAATTGGACCACTAAAATTCAGAATCCAACTTTCATAATAGGTTTTTTTGTTGTATGCGCATGTGTGTATGCATCTTTTCATGTAGTGATGGACAAATATAAGCAGCTGCTAGAAAACATGAAATATTAAAGGTGAGGTTACTATATGTGCTATGTATGTAAATACGTAAATTTGAAATTTTAGGTGTGAGATATGTAAATACATAATAAATTTGTGCAATGTATGTAAAAATGAAAATTTAGGTGTGAGATATATAAATATATAAGAAATTTAAAGATTGCATATTATGGCGTTACTCATAATTGGATGAGGCTGAGTATTTTTTGAGATCTTCCATACTAGAAAACTAAACTGATTATGCATGATCTGGATGTTAAGAGTATTGCAAAAGAAGGGGGATAAAACTTCAAGAGACAAATGCAAGTAAAATAATAAAGTTCAAAACTACATATTGTCTCACATGAGATTAACAAAAAACAATCTTTGAGTGGTTGCATTCTTTGAATTTTCCAAGTGGTTGTGGCTCTAACATAGGCCGATGTGTTGATTTTGGGATGACAAAAATATTTGAGATAAAGAGTCATGATTGACATATTTTCATGCAGTGTTTATTACCTATCGTATTCAATGTCATGCCAAAACCGATACTTGATCCATTGATCAAGATCAGTTCATTCTTCAGGGAGTTATGTATAGACACTTTGAATGTTGATTCTCTTAGAAGTCTTGACGTGAGTATTCTGTTATTGTTATGCAAGCTTAAACGGATATTTCTTCCCAGTTTTTTGATTCAATGGAACATCTTTCCATACGTCTGTGTTATGAGGTTAAATTGGAGGGTCGAATGCAATACAAGTGGATGTATCCCTTTGAGATGCATGTATTTAATATTAGAATGATTCTATTATCTTATTTTTTTATAAATTAACTCAACCGTGCAAATTTCATAATAAAATAAAATAAAAATTGTTAAGAATAAAGATCGTCTGGAGGGATCAATATCCAAAGCTTTGTGTTACATAAGACAATTAATTTTTGTTCTTATTACTTTGATCAACAGAAACATACGTGTGAAATTGTTAATGAGATGCTTTCGCAAGCTGAATTATCCATATACTAGTTATCAGGTGAACCATTGGGTAGGCATGGTATGTGCCACCTCAACGATAAAGAGCGTCAAGTAGCTACATTGTACGTTTTATTGAACTATGATGAAGTGTAACCTTTCCTATAGTAAGATTAAATTTAATTTAAAATTCGTAAGTTATTATCCAGAATGCTATGCCAATTAACTCAAACATACAAATCACATTGATGTCTTCATGTTATTTACTGAGAGCTTGAACATAGAAAATGACTCTCTTGTTAGCAAGAAGATCAAAAAATAATTTTCAAAATGGTTCAAATTACACATATGTTGAAGTAAAATTTTAATTCATCGGTATGTCTTGTAGTTGCACTCTACAAAGTAAAAATAATTATGCTTAGAAAATTGTACTAGGTTCATGATTGAAGCAACAGAATCACAAAACGGGGCTTATTGGATCTTGCTTGAGGGTCTGATTGTATTGTCAAGACATGACACACATTTGAAGTGAATGGTTACAAATTTCACACAAGCACCTGGTGTGAAGGAAAGAATATTTATAATTGTGGTGCGTGTGTTAGAGGAAACACACACACAGATAATGAGATCTGCTATTATGGCATACAAAATGAAATAGTCCATTTACAATATCCGGGCTATGTTGAATGCAATGTCTACATGTTCAACTGTGGGTGGTCAAATCATGCTCCTAACCCAAGAACACGGACAATAGACTCGTTATATATTACTAAAGTTAAAAGAACATAAGATATGCAAAGTATGACACATTTATTCTGGCACGCCAGGCTATTCCGAGTTATTATCTTCAATATCCTAATTGTACAAGTGATAAACTTGATTGGGCTATTATATTGAATAATATAGCACGAAAAGTTGTTGGGATGCAAAATGATGTCAAACTTATTCACCAAGAGTTATGCTATATTTTCATATTCAACTTAACTCAATTGATGAGGAGTTATCCCTAGACAATACTACAGAACTACATAAATAAGTCCCTCTAGATATGGATGAAAATGATGGCGAGGTTGATGAAAAAAATTGAAGTTATTCAACATCTGGATAATTGATTGAAATAGAATTAAAAATGGTATGTGTACTTAGATTTTTAGTTTTAACAGCTTCTTGCGTAGTTACTACATATTTCGTGTTGGCATTCTGTGTAATTCTTGTTTTACTTTTTTGTCTTATATTACATACTAATCTTGCTTACTAATTCTTTTTTTTTTTTCCTTTTACAGATTCAGAGAGACCTCACATTCTGGTGATTTTGGGAAACACACATTGGACACTTATGCAACCACTCTGGTGACCTCTTAAGTTGCCTCTCCTCCTGCACCAGGTCCCTCACAGGCACCACCTCCCACTCCTGCAACATATTTCCACCTAAGTTCTTCATATGATGTGCCATGTCGCTCTACTCCAACACCTGAGATGGCTAACTCCGCTGGCAGAGTTTATATCGTGATGGAGGGTGACTCGTAAGTCAACCATATTTTGTATATTAATAAAATTTCCATTTTCATATCATTTTATAATATAACTAATGTTTCATTTGCAGTTTCTAACCCTCCAGGCCGTCTGTGATGCGGAACACGGAGATAATCTGGAGTAGGTATGATCAGTCATTTCTTATTTGAAAGTAGATCTCAATTGTAACTCGAGATATTTACTTTAGGGAGTTTGAGGCATGCTATTATAATTTGAAATATAATTATAATTTTTATCTTTTTGCACTAATCAAACTTACGTAATTTCTAATTTATAGAGGTCTTTGTACTGGTTGCCAGAACATTGCTAACAAATCCGATAGATTTTTCAGGTTCATGCTAGGCATAGGCTCGAAGACATGTTTACTACAACACAGAAGAGCAGGCAGAGGCCCTCGTGGGTTGGTGAGGAAGTTTGGATTGAGTTAAACCAAGCATGAGCTTCTTCGGAATACCAAAGGAAGGGACAGTCAAACCAGCAGCGCCGTAACCCACATTGGTGGTTCGATCCCCTACACAGAGCACTACTGGAGACCGGTAAGATTCTCTCAAAATTCAAAAGCTTACAGATTATCTAATTTATGCCACATAGCAGTGGGTATCTGAGCCCTCTCGATGCTGCAATGTAAGTTAACAAAAATAAAAGTTTCTATTTTTGTGGGGCTATTAATAAGCCAATTAGTATTTAAAATACAAATTAATATTTGAATTTTGTTATGCAGGAGGAGTACAAGTAGCTACAAGAGAGACAGAGGAAGATGTCTAGCTCGACAACGTTATCTGTCAATAGCAGTGGTAGTCAGTCTACCACTGCTTAGCCCAATTTTGAGTTGTGGACGCAGACGACAGAGAAGAAGAAGGGAAGAGTGTGTGATTTAGGATCAAAGGGGACAACATTTGAGGCCAAGAGCTCTTGTGCATTTATGGGTGGCCCTAGTAGCTCGTTGTAGGCTCAACATAAGGAGCTTGTCAGACATGTCATGATAATGAATGAAGAGCTTTGATAGGTGTGTGAAGGTTAACAGATTGTTGAAGATACTTTGACACACTTGACAGAGAGTCTTGATTGCAGGGGAAAGCAACATATGAGTGCTAGCTGTCGAGGAGGCTGAGGCGGAGGAGTAGCAGGATGATGATTGCGAGGAAGACTAAGAGTATTGTTTTGTGCGTGATGTTGTTCCCTCGATGTAAGGGTTGTCTTTTTTTTTTTCATTTATGTTTAATCAAAATTTGAGTTTATGTAGCTGCAAATTTTAAACACGTTGATTTGTGTTTGTTATTTTAGTTTGACTTTATTTTTGTAATATGTTGGAGTTTCTTTTTTTAATATATCAGTTCTGATGATAGATAAATGTTCTATTATGTTGCTTGTATTTGGTTTGTGCAGGTATGTGAAAATCTAATTATTTTGTTGTATTTTTTTTTATTATGTACAGTTTTGAGTCTGCAATTTTCGATGATAATTGTTCAATCAGCCTTTCAATTCCAGACGTCGCTAAATTCGAACGCAGATTTGCGCCGGACTAGACCGACACTAATTAGAGTTGACATGTGTCGAAGCTAATTAGCGTCAAATTCAATCAACTCAAATCAATCGTTTAGATAGTGTAAGTCATAATTTTGATGGAAATATTTAGTGACCGAATTTATTCGACGCGAATTTTGATGAAAATAAAAATCCGATGCAAATGTTGGCGGAGATTCAATTAGTGATACCCATTTTAGCGTCAGGATATTTTCGACAGTTATCTGACACTAATTATGATTTGCTATGGAAAATAACGATATTAGGATCGGAAATGTCCGACACTAGTTGAGCATTTTGTTGTCGTGAATATCAATATACTCACATTTTATTATTGCGTTTGAGATTATAAATTGAAAGTGTTTCAATGTGCAATTACATTCTTCAACCTTATTAGATGTATTAGTCTCTTCATTAGCAGAAAATATGAGTTCAAAAACGTCTAATGACTCTAGAATTGTGTATTTGGACTGTGATATGCAATGTTGTGACATTTACATTATGAGAAGATAGGTATGGAAGAAGATTTTATATGTGTCTAGAAACAGTTCACTTATGATTGCGTTCTTTATATGGAGTTCACTTTAGATAATGATCATGTGTGGAGGGTAGCTTTGAAAAGAAAAGTCTACATAAGGCTTCTATCATCTGGACTTGATGACTACAATTATCATAATATTACTTGTTACTTTAATTTTAAATTTCATATTATTCAGTATTAAGTGATGTATAACTTTAAATGTAATATACTAGACATCTGACCTTTTATAATATTTTAAAATTTATTTATAATGTTCTATTCTGGATTATTTCTCAAACGGGACACTTTTTCTTATTTTTTATGTAATTATCCAGCCAAATATATTATTTTTTATGTAATAGCTTCACATCTGCTTCTACAAAATGTTGTAACCGTCCCAAACAATCAACATTCTAGCTATTACTATCATATCAAAATTTAGCAATTATTGTTTTCACACATCTTACACATTATCATTAATCCAAATATTAAATGATTGAAATTGAAAGGAACTATCTATATGTTTAACCAAAAAAAGAAAGAGCTGAAAATATTGAAATTCACGTGAAATTAAAGTCAATACATCCACAGGGTTGACTCCAGATTCCATTAATTATTTATATTGCGTACGCATTATTACAAAAAAACCAGAAACATTTCACCACCTTGACAATACATACATACATATATATATATATACATCCATATATATATATAGTAATTACAACTGCTTTTATCCCCATTGAAAGAATATGGGAAATATTTTAGTCCTTAAATAANATATTGCGTACGCATTATTACAAAAAAACCAGAAACATTTCACCACTTTGACAATACATACATACATACATACATACATACATATATAGTAATTACGACTGCTTTTATCCCCATGAAAGAATATGGGAAATATTTTAGTCCTTAAATAATATGGAAAATAAATAGACGNATATTGCGTACGCATTATTACAAAAAAACCAGAAACATTTCACCACTTTGACAATACATACATACATACATATATATATAGTAATTACGACTGCTTTTATCCCCATTGAAATAATATGGGAAATATTTTAGTCCTTAAATATTATGGAAAATAAATAGACCATATAAGAATCGTTTTAGGCCCCCATTATAAATAATGGAGCCCCACTTTGATTCTTTTTCTATTATATTATGTGCAGCAAAGATCTCATATTCCAGCAGCGCATTCCGTTGGAGTAATCGCGAATCGTGACTTGTCGGTGCAGTAATCATAGATAAGATGGTGGAGTCGGACCCACCGGTACAGTCTGGCCTGCCCGGCGCTGAGCTGGCAGTATGCTGGCTCCTCCCACCAGTTTCCGGCCTTTGAGGCACAGGCGGCGACGTCGCCGGCGATTGCGGGCGATGAGACGCAGCCTTCGATATCGAATTCCTTGTAATAAGCGTAGAAGGGAGCCTTGGTCCAGTCAATTTTCTCCAAACCGCCTCTTGTGGCCCAGTCGTCGGCTTCCCACAGAGTCGAGTGAACCGCCATTGGCTGAAGCTTCGGGAAGGAGACCCCTCGCCTCTCGTTGTTCTTGAACACTCTGATCGGCACCTCATCCACAAAAAATCTGCATCCATCCGTTATTTTTCATATTCTATTTTATATACATGCAAGGGAGAAACAGAGCTAGCTTTGACCACGATGTTAAGTCTTGATGTAGAACGCACGGTAAAAAGAAATTTTATATTCCTGACTTGGTTTTTTTTAAATCAATTATAGGAAATGGTCAATGAAGATTTAATTAAGTAGATGAAAGCATTATTATTTTTGCTTGGACTGTTGATTGATCGAGGAGTCAATGAGATTTGACTTTTAGTGAGTAAAGTCCCAGCATTTATAAAAGCCAACAATTCAATTATTTAGTCCAGTCTTATCAGCCCTCGTGATTTTGATTGGCCAGAAGTACTGTACCGTGTCTAAACATAAATAATGACATGATGTATATTGATTAGCTTTTAATAAATGTTGACTACAATGGAATTGTTGGAGGTGCCCCAGCCCACTCATCCNAATTATTTAGTCCAGTCTTATCAGCCCTCGTGATTTTGATTAGCCAGAAGTACTGTACCGTGTCTAAACATAAATAATGACATGATGTATATTGATTAGCTTTCAATAAATGTTGACTTCAATGGAATTGTTGGAGGTGCCCAGCCCACTCATCTATATTTTGTTAAATATTACCTTTTGCGCATATACATAATTCATCAACAATGCAAAACAAGTTTTCAGATTTAACTAAAATCAATAAAAAAACAATTAGAATTAAAACAAATAACGAAAAATGAATATTCCTAGCTTGCATGGTAATTTAATATAAATCTTCCTTTTGTCATGAATTTAAATAACATAATATAAAGCAGTATAAATACTTAACTTCTTATGTGTTTAACCTTTATTCTCTTAGCCACCCACAAAATCCAGAATCCACCACTTCCGGAAAGTACTCAATTGCTAACCTAATCCGGCAAGGGTGGACCACACATCATCCTAATTGGCCTTTTCTAAGAATTCCTTTATATACTCTTGGATGCCTCCCGTGACATGAGACTAACCAGATTTATTAAAATTAATAATAATAATAATAATAATAATAATAATCTACTTATATGTATAAAAATCTCCTATATAATAATACATACATGGAAATAAAGGAAAAAAACTAGGTATATGTATATAGGAAAGAAGCGTTGAAATAAGGTAGCTTACATGACATGGCAGTGATTCCAGAGAATAGAATATGTATGATAGTCCTNAAACTAGGTATATGTATATAGGAGAGAAGCGTTGAAATAAGGTAGCTTACATGACATGGCAGTGATTCCAGAAAATAGAATAGGTATGATAGTCCGCGGCTGGATCAAACCAGAGGTTGACCCTCTGCTCTCTGTCTCCTTTCCCGTTGGCGTACACATTCGTCTGAACTGTGTATGGCTGACCACTTCTGTTCCCTAAGAATTCAAAGTCCAGCTCGTCCCTCACACTATCGTTGTCCGAGTTCATCTGCACCCGCACAATTTATTTCCTTAACCAATTACTCATAAAGTTTATTAATTATGTAAATATAGAATATTTTTATTGGATCGTACATAGAAGGCGGTGACTGTGCCGGCGGAGTCGCCGGAGATGAGCTTTATCTTCATGCTCACGCGCCCGAACAAATACTTGTTCTTTGATACAAAGCCGGACCCTGCATTAAAACAATCAATTGATTAATTACTGCCATTGATTAATTGCATGTGAGGATTTTATTTCACATGTTTATTCTTTTAATACTAAAAGATGTNACGATAAAGTGAGGGACGATAATTAAATACATAGGAATTAAAAGATGCGTTTATAAATCTTCCTTTTTTCATTAATTTAAATAACATAATATAAAACAGTATAAATACTTAACTTCTTATGTGTTTAACCTTTATTCTCTTAGCCACACACAAAATCCTGAATCCACCACTTCCGGAAAGTACTCAATTGCTAACCTAATCCGGCAAGGGTGGACCACACATCATCCTAATTGGCCTTTTCTAAGAATTCCTTATATACTTATGGATGCCTCCCGTGACATGAGACTAACCAGATTTATTAAAATTAATAATTAAAAAAAATCTACTTATATGTATAAAAATCTCCTATATAATAATAAATATATGGAAATAAAGGAAAAAACTAGGTATATGTATATAGGAGAGAAGCGTTGAAATAAGGTAGCTTACATGACATGGCAGTGATTCCAGAGAATAGAATAGGTATGATAGTCCGNCTGCTTAGTCGAATTTTGAGTTGTGGACGCAGATAACAGAGAAGAAGAAGGGAAGAGTGTATGACTTAGGATGAAAGGGGACAACATTTGAGGCAGAGCTCTTGTGCATCTATGGGTGGCCCTAGTAGCTTGTTGTAGGCTCAACATGAGAAGCTTGCAGACAAGTCATGATAATGAATGAAGAGCTTCGATAGGTGTGTGAAGGTTAGCAGATTGTTGAAGATACTTTGACACACCTGACGGAGAGTCTTGATTGCAGCGGAAAGCGACATATGAGTGCTAGCTATCGAGGAGGCTGAGGCTGAGGCGGAGGAGTAGCAAGATGATGATTGCGAGGAAGACTAGGACTATTGTTTTGTGCGTGATGTTGTTCCCTCGATGTAAGGGTTGTCTGTAATTTTTTTTTTTCATTTATGCTTAATCAAAATTTGAGTTTTTGTAGTTGCAAATTTTAAACACGTTGATTTGTGTTTGTTATTTCAGTTTGACTTTATTTTTGTAATAAGTTGGAGTTTTTTTTTTATATATCAGTTCTGATGATAGAGAAATGTTCTATTATGTTGTTTCCATTTGGTTTGTGCAGGTAGATGAAAATCTAATTATTTTGTTGTATTTTTTTTATTATGTACAGATTTGCGTAGGCACTTTTCGATGATAATTTTTCAATCAGCCTTTCAATTCCAGACGCCGCTAAATTCGAACACAGATTTGTGTTGGACTAGACCGACACTAATTAGAGTTGAGATGTAGCGTCAAATTCAATCAGCTCAAATCACTCTTTTAGACAGTGTCAGTCATAATTTTGATGGAAATATTTAGTGACCGAATTTATTCGACGCGAATTCTGATGAAAATAAAAATCAGATTCAAATGTTGGCAGAGATTCAATTAGTGATACCCATTTTAGCGTCAGGATATTTTCGACAGTTATCTGACACTTATGATTTGCTACGAAAAATAACAATATTAGCATCGGAAATGTCCGACACAAGTTGAGCATTTTGTTGTAGTGAATATCAATATAATTACATTTTATTATTGAGTTTGAGATTATAAATTGAAAGTGTTTCAATGTGCAATTACATTCTTCAAGCTTATTAGATGTATTAATCTCTTCATTAGCAGAAAATATGAGTTCAAAAACGTCTTCTGACTCTAGAATTGTGTATTCGGACTGTGATATGCAATGTTGTGCATTTACATTACGAGAAGATAGGTATGGAAGAAGATTTTATATGTGTCTTAGAAACAGTTCACTTATGATTGTGTTCTTTATATGGGTTGATGATTCTAAGGAGTTCACTTTAGATAATGATCATGCGTGGAGGGTAGCTTTGAAAAGAAAATTCTCCATAAGGCTTCTATCATCTAGACTTGACGACTACAATTATCATAATATTACTTGTTGTTATTTTGATTTTGAATTTCATATTATTCAGTATTAAGTGATGTATAACATTAAATGTAATATACTAGACATCTAACAATTATCACTTTTTCTTATGTTCCGCTAGGGTCTTACAAACTTTATTTTGAGAAACGACTACAACACAATTCACATTGAAATTATCCAAACAAATATACTATTTTTTATGTAATAGCTTCACATCTGCTTCTACAAACTGTTGCAACTGTCTCGAACAATCAATTATGTGCATGTAGTGAGTGTGATTGGGCCATCAAAATAATAATGAAATTTAATTATCAATGTTTGTGCTCACTCAAAATGACATTATGCTTTTCATTATGTATTCATTTACATTTAAATTTATATAGATACATCCATTTACACGTACTATCAACATTGTAGGCATTACTATCATATCAAAATTTAGGNCTACCAGATGAGAGGCCCCGCATTTCCAGCTAAGCCAAATTCCTCTACGGCTGGCATCAGTTTCCTTTTTTTTATCNTTCATGCTCACGCGCCCGAACAAATACTTGTTCTTTGATACAAAGCCGGACCCTGCATTAAAACAATCAATTTATTAATTACTGCCATGCATGTCAGGATTTTATTTCACACTTTTATTCTTTTAATACCAAAAGATGTTTTTTTTTAATTGATTTCAATATATATCTTGTTATTTAATTAAGAGTAGTAGTTTTGCATTGCTGATTCGTTACATAAGGCTTCTTACCAGAGGATTGGTCGAGAATGAGTTGAATGGAAGAGCCTCCTTGGATCTGCTTTACATGAGAGTCGGCCCAGTTGATAGTAAAGCCTTCGGTGAAGGTCAACGGCTTCGCCGACACTCCGACGAAGGCCACCGTGAGGAACTGAAGAAGAAGAAGAAGAAGAAGAAATAGCTTTATTAACCTCTCCATATGAAATTGTTGCAAGCCAGACATTGCGAAGAAGTGATTTTGAAATGTTTAGGGCAATGGCAGAAGCCTTTTTATAAGGGGGAGAAGAGAGAAACAACAAAAGAAGTGTAGGGCCACTGGATTGAAGAAGAAGGGCCTATCAGTCTACCAGATGAGAGGCCCCATATTTCCAGCTAAGCCGAATTCCTCTACGGCTGGCATCAGTTTCCTTTTTTTATGATTAATTATTTTATTATTTGGTTTGTTTTCTAAAATTAGTTGGCCACATATATTTCCTAACTTATGTGTATATATTTCACTTTTACCAAAATATTTACAAGGGTTTGATTCGGCCTATATCTGTTAATCAAGAGCAAAATTTAGAGGAGTTTTTATCTTGTACGGTTTGCTATATTATATTGTTTTTCTTTATAATTACAATAACATCAAATTTAAATAGTCAAGTTAAATATTAATTATCGTTGATTATGTTTTTAAAACACGGCTATAAATAAGTGGTCGTCAGCCATGCATATTTTTTATCATGGAATAATTCCNAGGTCTTCCACATCTTTCATAATGTAAATTTGTTGGGATAATGAAGCCCGTGAGCTACCCTAAAAATCTATCAACAAGGGGAATAATTTGGTGGGTAAATATGTCAAAAGTATAAATTTTATAGATATTATAAGTGGGCCCAAATTGTGAACCATCAACTAAATTAGATTCCATAAAATAAAATTCCTTCGAATAGAATTAACGCGTCCATAAAATAACGCCGACAATCTTAATATGACAAATTCAGGTACGACTTTAAATTTAAAATTTAATAAAAATCATTGTTGTTGTCACATGATTTTAGATAATTAAGTGCTATAAACCGGCTAATTAGCTTTAAGGTGACTAATAATTCAGCTTGCAGATTCGATTATACCTCTAATTTAAAATTAATCAAGTCATAATGATTAAAATACCAATATTGTCGGCTTTGTAATTTGATGGAACAGTAGTAATTAATTATAAATCACCTAATTAATCCTTGATACAGTGCTGAGTGTTCACGTACGTTGGCTATAGCTATTCAGTTCGGCACCTTTCGCAGCCTTGTACTGGCAATGGTTGGGATGTCATTGTCTGCCAAGTTATAATTTGATCAAATAATTGAAAGGTAACTACATTTTTGTCACTTAAATTATTATTTGTTTTCTGTTAATACAGTTCATTAACTAAATGATGTAATATTATAAGAATTTGGTATAGGTTGGGTACATGCATGGCTATATATCATCTCATTAAATAATGCATTAGTTTATGAGTGGACTCTATATTTAAGTACTGTAAGTCCTAAGCTAGCGTTCATCATACAAAGCAGCCTTTTTAATTAGTTTCTTTTTTTTGTTAACAGATTTCTAAATGAATCATTTTCTTTAGATATTTTGTAAGGCCTTTTTATATATATACATTTAATTCATTACATTATAAATTGAGTGTATTAAATTAGTTGATGATGACCTTGAATGACTGCCAAAATTTAATATAGCTAGCTTTGTTTTTTAAGTTCTTATTGTAAAACTTTTTATTTAGGTTTTAGATGATCTAGCTTAAGTGCTTCAGTCGCATGCACTTGTCCATTAAACTGAATTATGTGAAGATTTTTCTACTATTTTATTATTATTATTTTTTAATTTTGTTTTTTTTGACACTAATGCTAGGTTAATTTCATCATATTGCTTGCTTAGAATGATCCCGTTCGGGTTTCATCCTCGGTCCTTGATAGNAGCTTAAGTGCTTCAGTCGCATGCACTTGTCCATTAAACTGAATTATGTGAAGATTTTTCTACTATTTTATTTATTTTTTTTTTTTAATTTTGTTTCTTTGACACTAGTGTTAGGCTAGTCTCATCATATTTCTTGCTTAGATGATCCCGTTCGGGTTTCATCCTCGGTCCTTGATAGCGGGCTGTTAAGTAATATTAATGCCATTTTTTATATGTGTGTAAGCATACAACACATTAATTCTTGTGCACTTACATATTTTACACTTAGATTTATTTATTTATTTATATTGAACTCAAAAATCAATATTTACTTATATATCATTCAAATATTTAACTATCATATATATATATATATGCCTTAATGTGATTATAACATGAGAGTATTAGAAATGAAAATATATATATCAAACATTAGCTCGCTTACTAGAAAAAAAATTATTGATTTCTGCAATTGAGTTATTGTTGTTGAATAACAACCCGCTTGACTGGCTTTTAGTTTGGCAAGTTGTTGATGTTTCAAATGTACGACAATGCTTTTATTAGGTATGGAGCAATTAACTCAAAAAAGGTTGGGCTAATGAGAAATTCTTTTTGTTTAATTTTTTTCTTCTGATATTATTATTATTATTATTGTTGNGTCATTTTTTATATGTGTGTAAGCATACAACACATTAATTCTTGTGCACTTACATATTTTACACTTAGATTTTTTTATTTATTTATATTGAACTCAAAAATCAATATTTAATTATATATCATTCAAATATTTACCATCATATATATATGCCTTAATGTGATTATAACATGAGAATATTAGAAATAAAAATATATACATATCAAACATTAGCCNTAGTGTGAGTTGTATGTTGATTGATGGTTATTTTATTTTTCTTGAGTGAGTTGTATTTCCTGTTCTCTGGGTTTAGTAGAAATGTTTGTGAACCTCTTGTAAATTTTTTTTTCTTTTAATTAGCTCTAAAGCGCATAATTTCTTTAATCCACAGGATGCAATTGAGAAGCTGCTCATCTAAATGGCAAAACATTTCAGCATAAAGAGCCCCTCAGTAGAGAGTTGTTTGGATGCTTGTACTGGTGTTCTATGGGCTACCTAAGATTTGAGTATAATNCAAAAAAGGTTGGGCTAATGAGAAATTCTTTTTGTTTAATTTTTTTCTTCTGATATTATTATTATTATTATTATTGTTGTTGTTTTTGTTATTAATAACTTGATGCGAATTGATATGTCTCAACTTATCATTGGTGTTTGTTTAGATATTCATTTTATTAAAGTTAATCCTTGTTTCTTTTGGTTAGTGTAAGTTGTATGTTGATTGATGGTTATTTTATTTTTCTTGAGTGAGTTGTATTTCCTGTTCTCTGGGTGTTGTGAGATATGTACTTCTTGGCATAGAAATCAGATTCAAAGAACACAAGCAAACACAGATTGTTTACGTGGTTCGATCCAACTGGATCTACGTCCACGGAAGGGAATCAATCAAATAGTTCACTAAGGCAAAAGAAATGGAGAATACATAGCTTATACATAGAGATGAGCCTTCATCTTCCTTCTATGGTCTCCCTCTCAAGCGACACCTTGATACAAGGCCTCAAGATGTTCTCCTTCTCTCTAACTCTCTAGCTATTCTCTCCTCATTTGTAGTAGATTAAGATCTCTTCCCTTGCTCCTCCTTTGTAGTAGATTAAGATCTCTTCCCTTTGCTCCTCCTTCGTGATAGCTTAAGATCTCTTCCCTTTTTCTCATATGCCTCACACTCTCTCTATTTATAGAAGCAAGAGAGTGTTAGGTGAGGGTAGGTGGGTGGTAGGTGGCCGGTAGGTGAGCGGTAGGTGAGATGTGGTAGGTGGCGTTGCCACATTACAAAATTACCCTTTTACCTTAGTTCATTAATTGGGGGTTAAAATAACACTGGGTTTAGTAGAAATGTTTGTGAACCTCTTGTAAATTTTTTTTCTTTTAATTAGCTCTAAAGCGCATAATTTCTTTAATCCACAGGATGCAATTGAGAAGCTGCTCATCTAAATGGCAAAACATTTCAGCATAAAGAGCCCCTCAGTAGAGAGTTGTTCGGATGCTTGTACTGATGTTCTATGGGCTACCTAAGATTTGAGTAGAACNTGAATGGAAGAGCCTCCTTGGATCTGCTTTACATGAGAGTCGGCCCAGTTGACGGTAAAGCCTTCGGTGAAGGTGACCGGCTTCGCCGACACTCCGACGAAGGCCACGGTGAGGAACTGAAGAAGAAGAAGAAGAAATAGCTTTATTAACCTCTCCATATGAAATTGTTGCAAGCCAGATATTGTGAAGAAGTGGTTTTGAAATGTTAAGGGCAATGACAGAAGCCTTTTTATAAGGGGGAGTAGAGAGAAACAACAAAAGAAGTGTAGGGCCACTGGATTGAAGAAGAAGGGCCTATCAGTCTACCAGATGAGAGGCCCCGCATTTCCAGCTAAGCCAAATTCCTCTACGGCTGGCATCAGTTTCCTTTTTTTATCATTAATTATTTTATTATTTGGTTTGTTTTTCTAAAATTAGTTGGCCACATATATTTCCTAACTTATGTGTATATATTTCACATTTACCAAAATATTTACAAGGGTTTGATTCGGCCTATATTTGTTAATCAAGAGCAAAATTTAGAGGAGTTTTTATCTTGTACGGTTTGCTATATTATATTGTTTTTCTTTATAATTAGAATAACATCAAATTTAAATAGTCAAGTTAAATATTAATTATCGTTGATTAAGTTTTTAAAACACGGCTATAAAAAAGTGGTTGTCAGCCATGCATATTTTTTATCATGGAATAATTCTTTAATGATTTTTCTTATAGAATATGATTTGAAGTTTAAATATGGTACATCTAACAAATATGTAGACATGAAATGCATAGCAAGTGATGTAATATTTTAATTTTTTCTTAGATAAAATAGAACAGGTTAATTTTTTATTGCTACTAATAAATCTAACATTGCAATTAAAACACAAATTTATATTCATAATCTAACTGTGTGTTTGGGGCAACAGTTGAGGAGCGGAGTGGTTATTTATTGTGAATCATTTGGTTTGTTTAACGTGTTTCTGTCGTGTTTTATCCACCATGGCATATATTAAACTCATTTTTATGCCGCTTTTCACTGCCCGTTCTGCATTTTAGTAATAGTCATTATTGTACAACTNCTACTAATAAATCTAACATTGCAATTAAAACACAAATTTATATTCATAATCTAACTGTGTGTTTGGGGCAACTGTTGAGGAGCGGAGTGGTTATTTATTGTGAATCACTTGGTTTGTTTAACATGTTCCTGTCGTGTTTTATCCACCATGGCATATATTAAACTCATTTTTATGCCGCTTTTCCCTGCCAACGTTCTGCATTTTAGTAATAGTCATTATTGTGCAACCCTGGCTTTGGTTGCTCTTGCAGGCTTCCATCTCTCTGATTTTGCTCAGCTCTAACCACTCGACCAGATCTTTTGAGCAAAGATGAGGATCCAAAAAGAGGTAAATTCAATCTTGGTGTTTCTATCTTCCCTTTTTTCTCTTTGATCTCTCTTCATATAAGCTATCTTTGATGGTTGTCTCTATCCTGATTTTGTGGGCTTCCTATATGTCAATTTTTTTTTTAAAATTATTGTAAGGTGAGGATCAAGGAGTTTCACATGAATGTTCTTGCCCTTACCTCTATTACTGCACATTTGGGTAATTCGATTTCCCTGCTCTAATTTCCTTGGAATTTTCAGTAGAATTTCAATCACTATGCACATTTTTTTTTGGAGTTTATGTAAGGATTGATATATCTATATTTTCATAATTTTGAGTAGTTTATAGAAATTAATTGTTCATGGCATGAGTACGAGAAGATTTCAATCTTTTCGAGCTTACTTTATGTAAGGATTGAGAATTTTGCTAACTGTTGCATAACACTTTCGTGAAAAAATCATGTCTATAACACAAATTAAAAAGTTTTGGGATATCAACCTAACTAACACACGATTTTCCATAAAGTTAAGGGAAATGTACAAACCTAGCACACAAATCTTATGTATTTACATTCACGACGGTTGTATGCAAAAATATGGAAGTATAAGGAATGATGGTAGTTATATTCATGTGTATTTTATTTTTTTGGCATGATTTCACTTTATTGCTTATTTGGTAATGAAGTTTATTTTGATATGGTTTTACACATTTGAGTGTTGTGTGCATAAATCTGAAACTTGTAGTGTGAGGTATATATATTCATTAGAATAATGTGTTATGTGTGTAAATCGAGATTGTTGGATGATTGAATTAAGTGGAGTTGGTGTATGCTAGTTGGATGAAATTTTGCTAACTGTTGAATAGCACTATCTTGAACAAATAATAATGTTGTGTATGATTCACCTCCTCGCTCATATCTTCACTTCTTTTGTATATGTTTATACTTTGTGAGTGATTTTGTTTTTATATAATTTTCATCAAAATTAGAGGTTTAAACATGCAAGACAAGAGAATGTGGATCTTCTGCGATGTGAGAAAGAGAACTTAAAATAATCTTTTGTGATATCTTTTTAAAGGGAGTTGAATTGAGAAATTACTCGTAATGTTTTTCAACAAAGAATAATGACAAAACAAACTAAAAAAATTTAAAGAAAGAACTGAACGAGAGTACAATATGATGATATGAAGCAGTTGAAGAATAAGTGTCAATATTATAAAGAATTAAAATTAGTGAAATAATTGAAACGATGAGCGACAGGTCTTGGTTAGGAATATACAAAACAGACTATTGATGCATCTGAATAATGATACAAGATAAGATTATGATGAAATTGTGTTATTCAATTAAACTATTCCACATACTTAGGTTAAACATTCTATAATNATTATGAGTAGTAGTTTTGCATTGCTGATTCGTTACATAAGGCTTCTTACCAGAGGATTGGTCGAGAATGAGCTGAATGGAAGAGCCTCCTTGGATCTGCTTTACATGAGAGTCGGCCCAGTTGACGGTAAAGCCTTCGGTGAAGTTCACCGGCTTCGCCGACACTCCGACGAAGGCCACGGTGAGGAACTGAAGAAGAAGAAGAAGAAGAAGAAATAGCTTTATTAACCTCTCCATATGAAATTGTTGTAAGCCAGATATTGTGAGGAAGTGGTTTTGAAATGTTAAGGGCTATGGCAGAGGCCTTTTTATAGGGGGGAGAAGAGAGAAACAACAAAAGAAGTGTAGGGCCACTGGATTGAAGAAGTAGGGCCTATCAGTCTACCAGATGAGAGGCCCCGCATTTCCAGCTAAGCCAAATTCCTCTACGGCTGGCATCAGTTTCCTTTTTTTTATCATTAATTATTTTATTATTTGGTTTGTTTTCTAAAATTAGTTGGCCACATATATTTCCTAACTTCTGTGTATATATATCAATTTTACCAAAATATTTATAAGGGTTTGATTCGGCCTATATCTGTTAATCAAGAGCAAAATTTAGAGGAGTTTTTATCTTGTACGGTTTGCTATATTAGATTTCTTTTCTTTATAATTACAATAACATCAAATTTAAATAGTCAAGTTAAATATTAATTATCGTTGATTATGTTTTTAAAACACGGCCATAAATAAGTGGTTGCCAGCCATGCATATTTTTTTATCATGGAATTATTCTTTAATGATTTTTCTTATAGAATATGATTTGAAGTTTAAACATGGTACATCTAACAAAAATGTAGACATGAAGTGTATAGCAAGAGATGTAATATTTTAATTTTTTTTGAGATAAAATATAACATGTTAATTTTTTTTATTGCTACTAATAAATCTAACATTGCAATTCAAACACAAATTTATATTCATAATCTAACTGTGTGTTTGGGGCAACAGTTGAGGAGCGGAGTGGTTATTTATTGTGAATCACTTGGTTTGTATAACGTGTTCCTGTCGTGTTTTATCCACCATGGCATACATTAAACTCATTTTTATGCCGCTTTTCCCTGCCGCCAACGTTCTGCATTTTAGTAATAGTCATTATTGTACAACCCTCGCTTTGGTTGCTCTTGGATGCTTCCATCTCTCTGATTTTGCTCTGCTCTAACCACTCGACCAGATCTTTTGACCAAAGATGAGGATCCAAAATGAGGTAAATTCAATCTTCGTGTTCCTATCTTCCCTTTTTTCTCTTTGATCTCTTATCATATAAGGTATCTTTGATGGTTGTCTCTATCCTGATTTTTGTGGGCTTCCTATATGTCAATTTTTTTTTTTATTGTAAGGTGAGGATCAAGGAGTTTCACGTGAATGTATTTGCCCTTACCTCTATCAGTGCACATTTGGGTAATTCGATTTCCCTGCTCTAATTTCCTTGGAATTTTCAGTAGAATTTCAATCATTATGCACATTTTTCTTTGGAGTTTATGTAAGGATTGATATATCTATGTTTTCATAATTTTGAGCAGTTTATGGAAATTAATTGTTCCTAGCATGAGTATGAGAAGATTTCAATCTCTTCGTGCTTACTTTATGTAGGGATTTGAGAATTTTGCTAACTGTTGCATAACACTTTCGTGAAAAAAATCATCCATTTGACACAAATTAAAAAGTTTTGGGATATCAACCTAACTAACACCCGATTTTCTATAAAGTTAAGGGAAATGTACAAACCTAGCACACAATTCTTATGTGTTTACATTCATGACGGTTGTATGCAAGAATATGGAAGTATAAGGAATGATGGTAGTTATATTCATGTGTATTTTATTATCTTGACATGATTTCACTTTGTTGCTTATTTGTTAATGAAGTTTATTTTGATATGGTTTTTCACATTTGAGTGTTGTGTGCATAAATCTGAAATTTGTACTGTGAGGTATATATATTCATTAGAATAATGTGTTATGTGTGTAAATCAAGATTGTTGGATGATTGAATTAAGTGGAGTTGGTGTATGCTAGTTGGATGAAATTTTGCTAACCGTTGAATAGCACTATCTTGAACAAATAATAATGTTGTGTATGATTTACCTCCTTGCTCATATCTTCACTTCTTCTGTATATGTTTATACTATGTGAGTGATTTTGTTTTCATATAATTTTCATCAAAATTAGAGGTTTAAACATGCAAGACAAGAGAATGTGGATCTTCTGCGATGTGAGAAAGAGATATTAAAATCATCTTTTGTGATATCTATTTAAAGGGAGTTGAATTGAGAAATTACTCATAATGTTTTTCATCAAAGAATAATGACAAAACAAATTAAAAAAATTTAAAGAAATAACTGAACGAGAGTACAATATAATGATATGAAGCAGTTGAAGAATAAGTGAGTTCAATATTAAAAAGAATTAAAATTAGTGAAATAATTGAAACGATGAGCCACAGGTCTTGGTTGGGAACATACAAAACAAACTATTGATGCATCTGGATAATGGTACAAGAAAAGATTATGATAAAATTGTGTTAATCAATTAGACTATTCCACATACTTAGGTTAAACAGGTTATAAATCAACATTTATTTAATGTATGTCCCATGTATGTTGTGCCAAACACGAAAAAAATTATTTTAGTGCATTTGCTAGGGATTAGAAGAGAAGATATATCAAATGTTGGTGGAGTCGTTGCCACCGATGATCATGCATGTCTGAGCATTGGTGTATCTAAACTTGTAGGCTATGAGCACAAAACCAACTCAATTGAATGATTCATTTGTATTGTTACCGAACAAGTTGGATCTAATAATTCAATACGGCGACCATCTTTACGGTCTAGGGGTGAAAGAAAGAAAAAAGAGGCTGTCTTATTCTCATTAAATAATAATTCACTACTAATTTGAGCATGCACTAGTACTCCCTTTTAGCCTAGCACAGCACTTGCACCACCACCGATTCTAGAAGAAATGAATATACTAGAAGGAGCTTAAAAAATTTATAAAAACTTGTCTTTGTACTTGTATTCCACGAAATTGTTGGAAGTTCCAACAAAGTAAGAGTTTTTATCTCTATAACATCTGATCATATGGTTAATTACATGTATTTCTTTTATAAAAATCATGACGTATGAGTGTAATATTTTTTTTTATTATGTCGCTTCATCATAATTGTTTGATTTATTATCTAAGTTGACTCATTTTCTTATTTATATCATGATATATATTTATGTTTGAGGTGATTGCATCATTTTATAAATGCTTCATGATTTTTTATAGATAGATGATGAATAACATGAGAGACAGCGTCGAATAAGAATTATTATAGCAGCTATATGTTTGATATGTGAAAACTGTAATTCACATATTATGTCTACTTCTTGCATGACATCGTCATATATCAGAAATTAATGTATTGAAGAGTTTCTTTCAGGTAACCCGACTATAGTTGACATTATATTTCATATGCAACAAAAAATTTTTAGATCTATTGAAAGAACTATATCAAAATAATGGCATTCATGGATCCTCTAGAATGACTTCAAGGGATGTGTAAGCTATAACCCTCAACCTTTTATCACAATATGCGTTAGCTAGGTCTTCCATGGAGTGATTCCAGCACTCCTTAAAAATAATTAGTAGATATTTTTTTACTTAGCTTGGATGCTTTGATTAGTATATCGTCCAAAATTGTTAAACCTGAAGACTCAACATTTCAAAGCACACACAAGGAGATTTTGAATGATCCCTGGTACATGACATATATAAAGGTAGATTTTGATTTTCATCTTTCACAATTTATTTTATGTATACTCACTCAAGGTAAATAATTTATAGGACTTCATTAGTGTTATTGACGGAACACATATTGATACATTTTTACCTAGAGGTGAAAATGTTACGTACATCGAGCGTTGTGGCTCATCAACACAGAAAATTGACTGATTTTAACTTTTAAGTGGGATTTCTTTAGAGCCAACAATAATTAAGCTCAAAATAAGAATGTTAACAGCCTACTGAGGCTGTTAGGGCTGTCAAAGATTAATAATTGGCGAAAAGTTATCAACATTTTATCTCGAATCTTGTTTGTCTCTATAGCTACACCAACTCATTCACAAGTATATTTTATTCACATTTTCTCCATAAATGTAAAGCGAGTGATCCTTATGGGGTTTGCAATTGCCTTTTCACTTGGGACAAAGTATGAAACATCTATTTTTGTGAGAGGGCTGGTGTAGCTACATTGGCACACTATTAGAGGGAGACACCTTAATCAATTACGAGTCAATGTTTAATCGTTTAAAGATGTTCGACAAAACTAATATTACTAAGATGGTAAATGATCTGACTTTGAGCTGAGATGATATAGGTTCCAAATAAATTTGATCTTTGTCTCGTACATAGGCGTGTTTATTTCAACTTGAGTTTCATGTGCGAGTCATGGTTAGAATCAATTCCAAGCGATTATCCTTTTTCAAATTAAATTCTATTCCAAATTTGACAAGTACCTCAGAATTTGATAATTCTAGATTTCAATAATTTATTAAAACTCATTCAAACTAAATCATGTTTTCAATTGAACAACCCCTAAATTTAAAGGCCAACATTCTACGCATAGAACATCATGTCTCACCACCATCTTATAAAATTTTCCTCAAGTCTAAGCCGTATTTTCTATTACACAATAGGTCGGATGCATTCCTCCACTTCAACCAATCAACTTGAAATCTACAAATCACATTCTTATCTATGTCTCCTAAATTTTCAGGGAGAGACCCGAGATATCTAAAACGTTCATACCTTTAATGATTTGAACACCCGCAATTACAACTATATCATTAGAGCTACTACTAGTAAAATTACATTTTATGTTTTCATTTCTAGATCAACTCAAACGAAGGCCTTTAGACTCCAATGTCGACCTCCAAAATTTAATTTTTGGGGTGATTACATACAAGACACTTGAAACTTTGTTATTTACAAATCAATAACCCTCTTTCATCTAGTTTTCAAATTCTCTCTCAAATATCAAAGGTCGTGATAAAACTCCAACCCATATTATCATTTGTAAACTCTTTCCTTAGTCTTATCCCCAAGAAGGATATCACAGGGGAAAATCATACACCAATTTAAATCCTCCTGTACATGTTTAGTACGAGCATTCATAAATAAAACAAAAAATGTAATCCAACAAAAATAAGAAAATATTTTGTCATAATTGCCAAGCCCTAAAAGCATTTTTGGGAATATTTTTGAAAATAAAAAAGTAAAGGAAGATGATTTACCTTCCTCGATAGTTCCAAGTAGAAGAGGAACGAAAGTAGAAGAAAAAGGTGAGTTTTCGGTCATTGTAAGTCGTGATCTCGTCGTTGTGTTCCCAGCTAGGACCTACAGACTGCATCATGAGGGTTCGACGATGAAGGCAATGGTTTAGGATGAAACAAAGAGAGGGTGGAGGGACATGCGAGTGTTTTAGGGAGACGAGAAGGATTCTGGGGGAGAGGAGCTCGGGGAGAGGGGATTAGGGTAGAAAAGGGAGGGCTTCGATTTTGGCGATCTATTGGATTATTTATGATGGTCTATACATGTCTTAAACACCGTCGCTTATTATTACTTTTATTGATGACCGTTTCCATCATTTATTATAAATATGCATTGGTTGATACCCCATCAGATGGTGGTTCGAAGATAACTGACGTCATATAGCCCTCGGTTAACATATGTTCATAGCCGATGACTTATTGCGTCAAAAAAATTATAAAAAAAGAACCATTGAAAAAAATATTATTGTTAATAAGCAATGAAAATTTTGTAATAACGTCATACTCAAACATAAACCGTCACTCGACTGTCGATAATTTACATTATTATCAATGGATAATGTCGTCGTTTATTAAAAAAACACTTCAGTTAACACCATGCCAAATGATGGGTTCATACCGACGCAATATGTTCGTCGGTTAATACTTTCTTTTAACTGATATCATAAGGTGTTGGTAAAGATTAAAACCATCGGAAAAAAAATTAATGTTAATAAGCGACGATACTTCATGTTGTTAAGTTGGTTAAAATAACTCAGATCATAAATCATCGTTACATCATCAGAAAATGCAACATTTTTTGCCTTACAAATCTAGTTCATCGACTTTACTATCGATTTTAGCATTTTTTCTTGTAGTGTAAAAAGAATGTGAAGATTGTGCTTGCAACAACGACTCTCTGTATTATATTCGTCAACATCCTACAACACTTGACATTGATTTTAATATTTTTAATGAAAATCAATCAACTATTCCTTCTAAAACATAAGTGTGCCGCTTTGACAATAAATATTACGAATTGATTGTGATATAAGTGACTCTTTCATGCAGGAATGAGAGAGTATGGAGATCTAATCTAGTTACAAGAGCAAATTACAAATGCATTAGTTAAGGAGTGATGATTGTATGTCATAATATAAATACATGTTATTAATCTCCTTATGTTCACTTATTTTCAAGGATATACAAGTGGGTCATGTCATAAATTTTTTTTTTTTCATTTTTCTTTCTATTGCATGTTATGTTTTATACTAATTGGATGGCATTTTAGACAATCGTGGGTGGGATATATGTTTTTTTTTGTTATTTTATTTTACTTTATTTTTATTCGGAGATCTTTGATGATATATATGACCTTAGAAAATCTTTTGAATGACCTTTATGTTGCTATGCTTTTGACATATACGAGTTTAGTTTGAAGGCAATTAATATCCCCTTCTTTTCTTTCCATATGACCTTAAGAGATCTTTTTGAAAGTCCTTATTGTTTATGTTGGTGTGCTTGTATAGCATATGCGAGTTTGGTATTACTTGGTTAAACACAACTAAGATCCCCTTATTTTTATGCCTTCTAGTATCTTATAATGATTATTCATTTATATTTATTTTGAGATTTCATTTTTTATTAAACTTTGTCGTTGTATTGAAGTTATTGTTATTAGTTAATTTTTTGTTAACTTTGTCATTGTACTGTTAATAGAATCTCAATTTATGTTTACAATCTAAAATGCCAAGAAAAATGAGTTAGATGACTTCTATTGCTTCTAGTGTCGTATACTACAACAGTGGATTACAATGTTGTTATTTACATCATGAAGAGAACTTAGTTATGGCAGAAAATTTCTTAAGTGTTTAAGGAATAATTCAATAGAGTATTGCGAATTTTGTAGATGGACTCATGAGTTTGAGACCTCCACTACTAATTGTGATCATGTGTGGAGAGTATCATTAGAAAATAATTTTCCATAGATTTGACCATTTGGATTTTAAAAGTAATAATAAAATAATATTACTTGTTGCTACTGTAATTTTTTTTTTGTTTTAATTGATGTGTTAACCACTCTTAATTGATGTATAACATTTTGATGTAGCATTTAAACTTGTGTGTGCGTGTGTGTGTTTTTTTTTTTTTGAGAATTTCTGACATTTGTTTATTTTGTTATATATGAGTTATTAATCTTGAAATTATTATCATACAAACAACACATGTAGATAAAGGCAACACAACCTTTATTGAATTAACCTAACAAACACATAACATTACCAACAAAACTTCTCCACGATAGCTTTTCAAACAACTACAGCTAACCCAAATAGACTCTTAGATATTTGTTGTTGTATACACAAATACAGTTATACAAATATGCTCGTATACCATCCCAAACTAATTCCACCGGCTTAAATTGTTGTATACATTCCTTATGCAAGGGCAATCTAGTCTATTTGTAAGTAGACAGCTATCAAAAAAGACCATTATGACTAATAAAAACATCTGTTAATCCCTATTTCACATCATGGTCTTTCCATCCAGAAACCGGGATGGACGTCGTAACAGAACTGCCTGACACCCCCGTCACAATATTTTTTTCATCAAGACATCAAAAAATAACACCATATAATATGAAATGTGTTTCATTTATCATTTTGTTACTTTTCTCCCTTGTATATAAAAGAGAAGTCTAAAGGAGCTAGATGGACAGACCCCTCTCTTCCTCGAGAAAGGATCTTTATATCTCTCTCTCTCTTAAAAAAAATTGTAATTTAGGGAATGTCTCACAGTAAGACTTTTTCGGCTCATGAGAGATAGAACCTCAGCACATTCTCTTAAGTTTTCTCAAGACTCACATCTCTATCTCTCTCTCTCTCTATCTTTTTCACTCTCTTTCATTTTCTTTCTATGATATATGATCTTTACTTAATTGCATGCACAAATAATATGGATCCTTCGTCTCAATTGGTCCAACTCCTCTACAAAATTGATAAATCACGACTTTCAACAAATTCTAATAGGTATTTGTCCTTGTGAGTGAGCTAATTGTTGCTGCTCATTAATTAAAGTGCTTATGATTAAATTAGCATTAATTAATGAAATGAAGTGCGAATATAACACGTTCAGTTAATCACCAAAAAAGATGACTTAATGGGTCAATCGTAAACTTAATTAACCGCTGACTTGGTAAGGCTTCGTTGGAGGTCGGTGAGCCGTTACTTTCCGTTGATTGGTGGTAGTGATTGCACAGCAGGTATGTGGGACCCAATATTAATCAGTGGACAGATCTTTTTTAAGTGGACGGTCTTGATCTGGATAATATCCAACCTATTGCAGAATCAAGTATCATGGAATTGGCGCAGAGCTTATCCATGTGTGGCTTCCATGTGGGTCCCGACCGACGTTTTCTGGCCGGTTACATTTTGACACGTGTTCGATTCAGTGCAAGGCTAGCCTATTTTAGACAAAATTTATGCTCCTGAATAAAAATGTTAAAATTTTGTTTTATAAAATAACGTGACGATTTATGCCACGTGGCATTGCGGTTTCGTCACATGGCAATTTCTTTTAATTATTATTATTTTTTAATTCTGTATATTCCCAATTACACAGCCGACGTTAAACTCCAGCATTGAATTAAGCTTCATATAAACAAGAAATAAAACTTTGATTAGGCTTAATATGACAGCTTCATATTCAATTAATATAAGAAGTTCCAGCAAGAAATAAATAAAGACAACAAGCATAATATAACAGAAATAATATATACAATTAGTGTTCATATTCAACTGAAACTTCGCAGCGAAACTGAATTTTCTCACACAACTTTGAAAGCAAAGCAATAAAGCAATTAATTATGATATGTAAACTAAAGTTTACAGACTACAGATACGGATTCCTATACAAACAGCTCTTGGGTAGCCCATAGACATGCAAACATCATATGTTCTTACAAACAAGCATCAGGTTTAATAA
>JXCR01122639.1:12257-34800 GCA_002079205.1 Phalaenopsis hybrid cultivar | reverse complement strand
GATCTGTGTTTGCTTGTCTTCTTTTTTGTCTCATTTCTATGCCAAGAAGTACATATCTCACAACAATTGGCGCCGTCTGTGGGAAGAGCCATACTTCTTGGCTAGAGGTATCCGCGTAAAGGTGTTCGCGGCCAGCAACGAAGAAGAGGAGTTCGGCATTCACGAACGAAGGAGCAAGCGGATCGTGTCANTATCAAATGTTGGTGGAGTCGTTGCCACCGATGATCATGCATGTCTGAGCATTGGTGTATCTAAACTTGTAGACTATGAGCACAAAACCAACTCAATTGAATGATTCATTTGTGTTGTTACCGAACATGTTGGATCTAATAATTCAAAACGGCGGCCATCTTTAAGGCCTAGGGGTGAAAGAAAGAAAAAAGAGGTTGTCTTATTCTCATTAAATCATAATTCACAACTAATTTGTGCATGCACTAGTAATCCCTTTTAGCCTAGCACATCACTTGCACCACCACCGATTCTAGAAGAAATGAATATACTAGAAGGAGCTTTAAAAATTTATAAAAACTTGTCTTTGTACTTGTATTCCACGAAATTGTTGGAAGTTCCAACAAAGTAAGAGTTTTTATCTCTATAACATCTGATCATATGGTTAATTACATATATTTCTTTTATAACAATCATGACGTATAAGTGTAATATTTTTTTTATTATGTCGCTTCATCATAATTATTTGATTTATTATCTAAGTTGACTCATTTTTTTATTTATATCATGATATATATTTATGTTTAAGGGGATTTCATCATTCTTTTAATGCTTCATGATTTTTTATAGATAGATGATGAATAACATGAGAGACGGCGTCAAATAAGAATTATTATAGCAGCTATATGTTTGATATGTGAAAACTGTATTTCACATATTATGTGTACTTCTTGCATGACATCGTCATATATTAGGGATTAATGTATTGAAGAGTTTCTTTCAGGTAACCCGACTATATCTGACATTATATTTCATATGCAAGAAAAAGTTTTTAGATCGATTGAAAGAACTATATCAAAATAATGGCATTCATGGATCCTCTAGAATGACTTCAAGGGATGTGTAAGCTATAACCCTCAACCTTTTATCACAATATGCGTTAGCTAGGTCTTCCATGGAGTGATTCCAGCACTCCTTAAAAATAATTAGTAGATATTTTTTTACTTAGCTTGGATGCTTTGATTAGCATATCTTCCAAAATTGTTAAACCTGAAGACTCAACATTTCAAAGCACACCCAAGGAGATTTTGAATGATCCCTGGTACATGCCATATATAAAGGTAGATTTTGATTTTCATCTTTCACAATTTATTTTATGTATACTCACTCATGGTAAATAATTTATAGGATTTCATTAGTGTTATTGATGGAGCACATATTGATACATTTTTACCTAGAGGTGAAAATGTTACGTACATCGAGCGTTGTGGCTCATCAACACAGAAAATTGACTAATTTTAACTTTTATGTCGGATTTATTTAGAGCCAACAATAATTAAGCTCAAAATAAGAACGTTAACAACCTACTGAGGCTGTTAAGGCTGTCAAAGATCGATAATTGGCGAAAAGTTATCAACATTTTATCTCGAATCTTGTTTGTCTCTATAGCTACATCAACTTATTCACGAGTATATTTTATTCACATTTTCTCCATAAATGTAAAGTGAGTGATCCTTATGGGGTTTGAGATTGTCTTTTCACTTGGGACAAAGTATGAAACATCTATTTTTGTGAGAGGGCTGGTGTAGCTACATTGGCACACTATTAGAGGGAGACGCCTTAATCAATTACGAGTCAATGTTTAACCGTTTAATGATCTTCGACAGAACTAATATTACTAAGATGGTAAATGATCCAACTTTGAGCTGAGATGTATAGGTTCCAAATAAATTTGATATGTAGTTTCCAAATAAATTTGATCTTTGTCTCGTACATAGGCGTGTTTATTTCAACTTGAGTTTCATGTGCGAGTCATCGTTAGAATCAATTTCGAGCGATTATCCTTTTTCAAATTAAATTCTATTCCGAATTTGAGAAGTACCTCAAAATTTGATAATTCTAGATTTCAATAATTTATTAAAACTCATTCAAACTAAATCATGTTTTCAATTGAACAACCCCTAAATTTAAAGGCCAACATTCTACGCATAGAACATCATGTCTCACCACCATCTTATAAAATTTTCCTCAAGTCTAAGCTGTATTTTCTATTACACAATAGGTCGGATGCATTCCTCCACTTCAACCAACCAACTTGAAATCTACAAATCACATTCTCATCTATGTCTCCTAAACTTTCAGCGAGAGACCCGAGATATCTAAAATGTTCATACCTTTAATGATTTGAACATCCGCAATTACAACTCTGTCATTAGAACTACTACTAATAAAATTACATTTCATGTTTTTATTTCTAGATCAACTCAAACGAAGGTCTTTAGACTCCAATGTCGACCTCCTAAATTTAATTTTTGGGGTGATTACATACATGGCACTCAAAACTTTGTTATTTACAAATCAACAACCCTCTTTCATATATTTTTCAAATTCTCTCTCAAATATCAAAGGTCGTGATAAAACTCCAACCCATATTATCATTCGTAAACTCTTTCCTTAGTCTTATCCACAAGAAGGATATCACAGGGGAAAATCATACACCAATTTAAATCCTCCTATAAATGTTTAGTACGAGCATTCAAAAATAAAGCAAAAAATGTGTGGGCTTAAAGTCGATCTTTGATGTAATCCAACAAAAATAAGAAAATATTTGGTCATAATTGCTAAACCCTAAAAACATTTTTGAGAATATTTTTGAAAATAAAAAAAGTAAAGGAAGATGATTTACCTTCCTCAATAGTTCCAGGTAGAAGAGGAGCGAAAGGAGAAGAAAAAGGGGGAGTTTTCGGTCATTGTAAGTCGTGATCACGTCACTGTGTTCCCAGCTAGGACCTACGGACTGCATCATGAGGGTTCGACGATGAAGGCAATGGGTTAGGATGAAACAGAGAGAGGGTGGAGGGACATGCGAGTGTTTTAGGGAGAGGAGAGGGATTCAGGGGGAGAGGAGCGCGGGGAGGGGATTAGGGTAGAAAAGGGAGGGCTTCGGTTTTGGCGATCTATTGGATTATTTATGATGGCCTATACACGTCTTAAACACTATCGCTTATTATTACTTTTACTGATGACCGTTTCCGTCATTTATTCAAAATATGCATTGGTTAATACCTCATCAGATGGCGGTTCGAAGATAACTGACGACATATAGCCCTCGGTTAACATATGTTCATAGCCGATGACTTATTACATCAAAAAAATAAAAAAAAATCATTGGAAAAAATATTATTGTTAATAAGCGATGAATTTTTTGTAATAATGTCGTACTCAAACATAAACCGTCACTCGACCGTCAGTAATTTACATTATTATCAATGGATAATGTCGTCGTTTATTAAAAAAACGCTTCAGTTAGCACCACGCCAAATGGTGGGTTCATGGATAACCGACGCAATATGGTCGTCGGTTAATACTTTCTTTTAACTGATATCATAAGGTGTTGGTAATGATTAAAATCATTGGAAAAAAGACTTAATGTTAATAAGCGACGGTACTTTATGTTTTTAAGTCAGCTAAAATTACTCAGATTATAAATCACTGTTACATCGTCAGAAAATGTAACATTTTTTGCCATACAAATGTAGTTCATAGACTTTACTATTGATTTTAGGATTTTTTTCATGTAGTGTAAGAAGAATGTGAAGATTGTGCTTGCAACAACGACTCTCTGTATTATATTCGTCAACATCCTACAACACTTGACATTGATTTTAATATTGTTAATAAAAATCAATCGACTATTCCTCCTAAAGCATAAGTGTACCACTTTGACGATAGATATTACGAATTGATTGTGATATAATTGACTCTTTCATGCAGGAATGAGAGAGTATATAGATCTAATTTAGTTACAAGAGCACATTACAAATGCATTAGTTAAGGAGTGATGACTGTATGTCATCATATAAATACATATTATTAATCTCCTTATGTTCACTTTATTTTCAAGGTATACAAGTTGGTCATTTCATAAATTATTTTTTTTTCATTTTTCTTTCTATCGCATGTTATGTTTTATACTAATTTGATGGCATTTTAGACAATCGTGGGTGGGATATATGTTTTTTTTGATATTTTATTTTACTTTATTTTTTATTTGGAAATCTATGATGATATATATGACCTTAGAAAATCTTCTGAATGACCTTTATGTTGCTATGCTTATGACATATACGAGTTTAGTTTGAAGGCAATTAATATCCCCTTCTTTTCTTGCCATACGACCTTAAGAGATCTTTTTGAAAGTCTTTATTGTTTATGATGGTGTGCTTGTATAGCATATGCGAGTTTGGTATTATTTTGGTTAAACACAACTAAGATCCCCTTATTTTTATGCCTTTTAGTATCTTATAATGTTTATTCATTTATATTTAGTTTGAGTATTCATTTTTTATTAAACTTTGTCGTTGTATTGAAGTTATTGTTATTACTTAATTTTTTGATAACTTTTTCAGTGTACTGTTAATAGAATCTCAATTTATGTTTACAATCTAAAATGCCAAGAAAAATGAGTTAGATGACTTCTATTGCTTCTAGTGTCGTATACTTCAACAGTGGATTACAATATTACATCATGAAGAGAACTTAGTTATGGCAGAAAATTTCTTAAGTGTTCAAGGAATAGATCAATAGAGGATTGCGAATTTTTTAGATGGACTGATGAGTTTGAGACCTCCACTACTGATTGTGATCATGTGTGGAGAGTATCATTAGAAAATAATTTTCCATAGATTTGACCATTTGGATTTTAAAAGTAATAATAAAATAATATTACTTGTTGCTACTGTAATTTTCTTTTGTTTTAATTGATGTGTTAACCACTCTTAATTGATGTATAACATTTTGATGTAGCATTTAAACTTGTGTGTGTGTGTGTGTGCATTTTTTTTTTTTTTTTTTTTTTTGGGAATTTCTAACATTTATTTATTTTGTTATATATGAGTTATTAATCTTGAAATGATTATCTTACAAACAAAACATGTATATAAAGGCAACACAATCTTTATTGAATTAACCTAACAAACACATTACTTCACCAGCAAAACTTCCCCACAATAGCTTTTCAAACAGCTACAGTTACCCCAAATAAACCCTTAAATATTTGTTGTTGCACAAATACGGTCATACAAATATGCTTGTATACCATCCCAAACAAATTCCACCGACTTAAATTGTTGTATACATTCCTTATGCAAGGGCAGTCTAGTCTATTTGTAAGTAGACAACTATAAAAAAAAAACCATCATGACCAATAAGAACATCTGTTAATCCCTATTTCACATAATGGTCTTTCCATCCAGACACCAGGATGGACATCGTACGAGAACTGCCTGACACCCCCGCACAATATTTTTTTCATCAAGATGTCAATAAATAACACCATATAAAATGAAATGTGTTTCATTTATCATTTTGTCACTTTTCTCCCTTGTATATAAAAAAGAAGTCTAAAGGAGCTAGATGGACAAACCCCTCTTTTCCTCAAGAAAGGATCTTTATCTCTCTCTCTCTCTCTCTCTCTCTTAAAAAAAATTATAATTTAGGGAATCTCTCACAGTAAGACTTTTTCGGCTCATGAGAGATAGAACCTCAGCACATTCTCTTAATTTTTCACAAGACTCACATCTCTCTCTCTCTCTCTCTCTCTCTCTCTCTCTCTCTCTCTCTCTCTCTCTATCCTTTTCACTCTCTTTCATTTTATTTCTATGATACATGATCTTTACTTAATTGCATGCACAAATAATATGGATCCTACGTCTGTTGGGTCCAACTCGTCTACAAAATTGATAAATCACGACTTCCAACAAATTCTAATAGGTATATGTCCTTGTGAGTGAGCTAATTGTTGCTGCTCATAAATTAAAGTGCTTATGATTAAATTAGCATTAACTAATGAAATGAAGTACGAAGATAACACGTTCAGTTAATTACTAAGAAAGATGACTTAATGGGTCAATTGTAAACTTAATTAACCGCTGACTTGGTAAGGCTGCGTCGGAGGTCGGTGAGCCGTTACTTTCCGTTGATTGGTGGTACTGATTGCACAGCAGGGATGTGGGACCCAACATTAATCAGTGGAAAGATGTTTTTTAAGTGGACGGTCTTGATCTGGATAATATCCAAGCCACTCCAGAATCAAGAATCATGAAACTAGCGCAGCGCTTATCCATGTGTGGCTTCGATTAAACCCATGTGGGTCCCGGCCGACGTTTTCTGGCCGGTTACATTTTGACACGTGTTCGCTTTCAGTGAGGCTAGCCTATTTTAGACAAAATTTATGCTCCTGAATAAAAATGTTAAAATTTTGTTTAATAAAATAACGGGGCGATTTATGCCACGTGGCATTCGGTTTGGTCACATGGGAATTTCTTTTAATTATTATTTTCTTAATTCTGTATATTCCCTATCACACAACCTACAACCTACGTGAAGCTCCAGCATTGAATTAAGCTTCATATAAACAAGAAATAAAACTTTGAATTAGGCTTAATCTGACAGCAAGCATAAGGTTTCATATTCAATTAATATAACAAGTTCCAGCAAGAAATAAATAAAGACAACAAGCATAATATAACAGAAATAATATATACAATTAGTATTCATATTCAACTGAAACTTCGCAGCGAAACTGAATTTTCTCGCACAATTTTGAAAGCAAAGCAATTAATTATGATACGTAAACTAAAGTTTACAGACTACGGATACGGATTCCTATACAAACAGCTCTTGGGTAGCCCATAGACATGCAAACATCATATGTTCTTACAAACAAGCATCAGGTTTAAGAAGTTCTACTCAAATCTAGGTAGCCCATAGAACACCAGTACAAGCATCCAAACAACTCTCTACTGAGGGGCTCTTTATGCTGAAATGTTTTGACATTTAGATGAGCAGCTTCTCAATTGCATCCTGTGGATTAAAGGAATTCTGCGCTTTAGAGCTAATTAAAAGAAAAAAAAAATTACAAGAGGTTGACAGACATTTCTACTAAACCCAGAGAAAAGGAAATACAACTCACTCAAGAAAAACAATTTTATTTCTAGTATTTTCATNACAATATATATATATATATATATATATATATATATATATATATATATATATATATAATATTGATTTTTGAGTTCAATATAAAGAAATAAAAAAAATCTAAGTGTATAATATGTAAATGCACAAGAATTAATGTGTTGTATGCTTACACACATATAAAAAATGACATTAATATTACTTAACAGCCCGATATCAAGGACCGAGGATGAAACCCAAACGGGATCATCTAAGCAAGCAATATGAAGGGACTAACCTAGCACTAGTGTCAAAAAAAACAAAATAAAAATAAATAATAAAAAAATAATAAAAAAAATAGTACAAAAATCTTCACATAATTCATTTTAATGGACAAGTGCATGCAACCCAAGCACTTAAGCTAGACCATCTAAAACCTAAATAAAAAGTTTTACAATAAGAACTTAAAAAACAAAGCTAGCTATATTAAATTTTGGCAGTCATTCAAGGTCATCATCAACTAATTTAATACACTCAATTTATAATGTAATGGATTAAATGTGTGTGTGTGTGTGTGTGTGTGTGTGTGTGTGTGTGTATTATAAAAAGGCCTTACAAAATATCTGAAGAAAATGATTCATTTAGAAATCTGTTAACAAAAAAAAGAAACTAGTTAAAAAGGCTGCTTCGTATGATGAACGCTAGCTTAGGACTTCAGTACTTAACTTTCTTAAATATATGAGTCCACTCATAAGCTAATGCATTATTTAATGAGATGATATATAGCCATGCATGTACCCAACCTATACCAAATTCTTATAATATTACATCATTTAGTTAATGAACTGTATTAACAGAAAAAAAAATAATTTATGTGACAAAAATGTAGTTACCTTTCAATTATTTGATCAAATTATAACTTGGCAGACAATGACAGCCCAACCATTGCCAGTACAAGGCTGCGAAAGGTGCCGACCTGAATAGCTATAGCCAAAGTTCGTGAACACTCAGCACTGTATCAAGGATTAATTAGGTGATTTATAATTAATTACTACTGTTCCATCAAATTACAAAGCCGACAATATTGGTATTTTAATCATTATGACTTGATTAATTTTAAATTAGAGGTATAATCGAATCTGCAAGCTGAATTATTAGTCACCTTAAAGCTAATTAGCCGGTTTATAGCACTTAATTCTCTAAAATCATGTGACAACAACAATGATTTTTATTAAATTTTAAATTTAAAGGNGATTAATTAGGTGATTTATAATTAATTACTACTGTTCCATCAAATTACAAAGCCGACAATGTTGGTATTTTATTCGAAGGAATTTTATTTTATGGAATCTGATTTAGTTGATGGNTAAGATTGTCGGCGTTATTTTATGGACGCGTTAATTCTATTCGAAGGAATTTTATTTTATGGAATCTAATTTGGTTGATGATTCACAATTTGGGCCCACTTATAATATCTATAAAATTTGTACTTTTGACATATTTACCCACCAAATTATTCCCCTTGTGGATAGATTTTTAGGGTAGCTCACGGGCTTCATTATCCCAACAAATTTACATTATGAAAGATGTGGAAGACCTAATCAAATAGGTTTATTTAACTACTTGAAAAGATGTAATTCACATTTAAAATGCTAAATAGTGATATTTTTTATATGAAATGAATAATTTGGGAGGTATGGAATTAAAAGAAATTAGGTTCTAGATTTGTAAATATGNTTATCCCAACAAATTTACATTATGAAAGATGTGGAAGACCTAATCAAATAGGTTTATTTAACTACTTGAAAAAATGTAATTCACATTTAAAATGTTAAATAGTGATATTTTTTATATGAAATGAATAATTTGGGAGGTAGAATTAGGTTCTAGATTTGTAAATATATAAGAATTGGGTGGTATGTATGTAAATTGACCGAATTAATGAAAATTTACATAATATATCTATTTCTTCAATGGTGCTTACAAAAATTTTTATGCATTGCATGAGTTAAATTAGAATAATTTCATTTTGTCCTGTGATATTACTCTACTAATGATGGTGATGGTGGCTAGCGGTTATATATATCTATTGTGGACCATTCTACGGCTAGCTGGATGACCGAGTTCCTTAAATGTCTACGAAATGACCTAATGGTCCCGGACGGCTCTGCTGCCCGCCAGGTTTCCATCTATATCTTAAGCTTTGGCTTTCTTGGAATAAATATCTCCATTTTTTTTGGGGGAGGAATATGTTATCTATTAATTCGTTAACATTAAGCTAACAGCCTGTAATTCGTCAATACACTCTCTTTCTTAATTTGGAGTCTATGATAAGCTCAAAACATATTTATCTTTGATGCGTGCTAGAAAGNTGTGGATAGATTTTTAGGGTAGCTCACGGGCTTCATTATCCCAACAAATTTACATTATGAAAGATGTGGAAGGCCTAATCAAATAGGTTCATTTAACTACTTGAAAAAATGTAATTCACATTTATAATGTTAAAATAGTGATATTTTTGTACGAAATGAATAATTTGGGAGGTAAGGAATTAAAAAAAAATTAGGTTCTAGATTTGTAGATATATAAGAATTGGGTGGTATGTATGTAAATTACCAGAATTAATGAAAAATTACATAATATAGCCACATCTTCAATGGTGCTTACAAAAATTTTTATGTATTGCATGAGTTAAATTAGAATAATATCATTTTGTCCTGTGATTTTTCACTATTAATGATGGTGATGATGGCTAGCGGTTATATATATCTATTGTGGACCATTCTGCGGCTAGCTGGATGACCGAGTTGCTTAAATGTCTACGAAGTGACCTAATGGTCCCGGACGGCTCTGCTGCCCGCCAGGTTTCCATCTATATCTTAAGCTCTGGCTTTCTTGGAATAAATATCTCAATTTTTTTAGGGGAGGAAACATGTTATCTATTAAGTCGTTAATAATATCTATCCCCACTAAGCTAACAGCCTGTAATTCTATACACACTTTTTCTTAATTTGAAGTCTATGTTCACCTCAAAACACATTTATCTTCAATCCAAAAGCATCCATTAATGCATATATATTAAGAAATCTTAATAAACACTATGCTACAAGGTAAGAGAGACTATTAGATACGTATAACATATGTGCTAATGGAGATAAGATTCGCAAAAGTTAAATCTTTTCTTTCATTTGTGCATATGTTGTACATATGTAATATTCTCTCTTAAAATAAACACTTATAATTTGTCATAAAAAACATATAAAAACGTGAAAATAGGTGAAATAAAGCCCCTAAAATATTCATGTGAAATTTGTGAAACTCCATTTGTTCCTGTGTGTTCTTACAAATATTTCAATGGTAGACATCCTTACATTTGTGGGTGCATGAAGAAATTCTGAACCGATACCATCCAACGTTATGGTATATTGAATATGATCACTTCTATATGTATGTATATACATGACTTTAAATAATATCCTTAACTTGATATTCGAAAAACATTTTCTTGTATCATGCATGATCATTAGCAGAACTTCGAGAGAGAGCATTCGCTTGGTAGATGGCCCTGAAACCTTTGCGGATCAGAACAATATTCATATATTAAATGATACTTCCTCACCCACCTGAACAACCTCCTTTGATTAGATGTCAAGCCTCCCCAACTTGGCTTGTTCAACCAATTTGTGTTGCTTTCTGACCTGGACCTGCACAACGTCTAATTTCCTTTCCAAACATAAGCATACAAAGGGCCCCTTTTATTATGCAATGTGGAGTCAAAGCATAATAAACAACAATTAAGGTAAGTGCATAGGCGCCAACCATGGGAGTTTAAGCACCCCATAAGTGTTGTGTTATATATGAAATTTAAAACGAACGACTTTGACGAAGCGAAAAATGGAACGAGAAAATTCACACCAGAAAAGAACACATAGATTTATATGGTTCGGCAAATTGCCTACTTCCACAAAGTTACAGAGGATTTTATTAATTGAGGAATTACACCGTTTGATCACGTCGACAATTACAGGAGAAAGTTTCTCCTCTCCTCGCTCTCATTCTTTCTCTCCTTCTCTCTACCCGAGAATCACAAGAGAAAACACTAAAAAATAATAGAGAGAGAGAAGCCATGTGTTCGGTCACCGAAACAACACGGAGAAGAAGCCTTGTACCTTTTCGCCGTAAGCCAGGAAGAAGCAAACTGATTGCAGCTTCTTCCTCGTCACCAATTTCAGGATCAAAATCACCGAAAAACAAAGGAGCAAAGTCTTGCAATTTCTTCCCGTATCTCTTTTTCGCGTGAGAAGAACTGCCATAGTAGTTCAAAGGGAGCCTATGCCTTGCTATGCGAAGCCTCCCTTTCGTTGCCGCAAGAACGCCTAAATCGTCCGCAAGGAAGAAGAAGAAAAACCACAGTCGTTCGCCTCTAAAGAAAAATTTTTTCCGTAAAAAAGAAACATCCGGCTGTAAAAGAAGCAAAACCGCAAAAAAAGGAGGAAATAAAAATGCTTCTTCTACACTTTAATGGTTGTGGGACCCACCATTCTTCTTCTCAAAGAAAAAAGCGGGAACAGTTGAGCAAAAGTAGAAGAGGCAGGACCGACTTGCAAGAGAAGTGGGATTAGCAGCTTTTTAAAATTGAAAATGCTAGATTAAGTAGTGGATTGGGCTCCACTATTTTCTAACAATTCTCCTACTTGGAGACAGGTACACTGACAACATCGTTCTTCTTCCTCATACTGATATCCTCCACTGGTGGCGTAGCCCTTTTCTTCAAATGTGTTATCCTCCATCTCTGCAACTCAAAGCCCACGTCTTCAAGCTAGAAGACCAACTGAAGCTGCACACAACTTCAGTTTCTCCATAGTAACACGCTTTGTCAACATATCAGCAGAGTTCTGGCTTCTAAGAATTTTCTCAAGCAACAATTGTCCATCATCCAACAATGACTGTATGAAGTGATATCTGATCTGAATGTGCTTAGTCCTGGATTGAAATGATGGATTCCTGACAAGGAATATTGCGCTTTGGCTATCGCTGTAGAGAATTCCCTTCTGATTCTTCTTGCCCAATTCTTCCAAGAAGCCCTGTGGCCATATCATCTCCTTTGCAGCCTCTGACACTGCTATATACTCAGCTTCTGTAGTAGACAATGAAATTGTCTTCTGCAGATTAGAGCCCCATGATACTGCAGTGCCACCAATAGTATACATATAGCCCGTAGTACTTCTTTTGTTATCAATGTCTCAGCTAGATCAGCATCAACATAGCCCCGTACCTCTGAACTCTTTCCTGAGAAACACAAGCAAGTTTCTGCAGAGCCTCTTAGATAGCTCAAGATCCACTTTACTGCTTCACAATGTTCCTTTCCAGGATTACTCATGTATCTGCTAACAACTCCCACTGCATGGGCAATATCTGTTCTGGTGTAAACCATAACATACATAAGTGAACCAATAGCTGAAGCATAAAGAACCTTACTCATGTGATCTCGTTCCTCCTCTGACTTGGGTGACTGATTCTTGCTGAGTCTGAAGTGACTTCCCAAGGGTGTGCCAACTGGTTTGGCCTTATCCATGTTGAACATACTGAGTACCTTTTTCACATACTCAGCCTGAGAGAGTCTCAACATGCCTCAGAATCTATCTCTGACAATTCTCATACCAAGGATAATTTTTTCAGATCCCAAATCTTTCATTATAAAGTGCTCTGACATCTGTTTCTTCAGATTATTGATCTCCTCAATACTAGCACCTGCAAAAAGCATATCATCTACATACAACAATAGGATGATATAGAAATTGTCAAAATATCTGACGTAGTAACAGTGATATGCCTGACATCTGTTGTACCCTGCAATGTGCATGAAATTATCAAAATTTCTTGTACCATTGTCCAGGAGCTTTCTTCAAGTCATATAAGCTCTTCTTCAATCTGCAAACTGACTCTTCCGTTCGCTCTACCACGAATCCTTCAGGTTGGTGCATGTAGATGTCTTCTTCAAGATTCCCATGAAGAAAGGCTGTCTTCACATCTAACTCCTCAAGGAAGAGATCTTCAGTAGCCACCATAGACAATACCATTATGATGGTTGTAAGCTTCACGACAAGAGAGAAAATCTTAGAATAATCAATACTGTGTTTCTACTGAAAACCTTTTACAACAAGTCTAGCCTTGTAATTCTTACTGTCATCATGCTCAGTCTTCACCCGGTACACCCACTTATTGTGTAATGTATTCTTCCCAGTTGGAAGATCTGCTAACTCCCAAGTCTGATTTTCAAGCGGAGAATCCATCTCCTCCTTCATGGCTAGCTCCCAATTGCTTGAATTTTCAACTTGTAATATTTCTTCATAACTCTGAGGTTCTTCACCATCTATCAACATAATGTAGTTCAAAGTTGGAGAATAACGTTGTGGAGAACGTCTAGCCTTTTTTGACCTGCGAACTACAACTGTAGGGGTTGACTGCTCTGAAATTGATTATGGAACAATAAGAGTGGATGCCCCGGATCCACTCTCCTCATCACCTGCATCTCTGTCTTGCACTGTAACCTCTAATAAATCATCAAATCTTATAAACTCAGATTTCTTCAGTGGTGTTTCAGAAACTGTACTGGACCTGTCCTTGTACATAACATTCTCATTGAAAAGCACATTCCTGCTCCTTATGTTCCTCCAACCCTGATCATCCCAAAAACGATACCCATATGACTTGTCTCCATATTCAATGAAGAAACACTTCTTTGACTTAGCCTCAAGTTTACTTCGAGCAACAGGATTAATGAGGATACAATAAAGACAACCAAAAGTCTTAAGGTGAGAAAATTTGACCTCTTTCCCACTCCAGACTTCTTCAGGTAATTCACAGTTTAATGGAACAGATGACCCCCTATTGATCAAATAAACTGCAGTACTGACAGCTTATGCCCAGAAAGTAGGTGGTAGTCCGGTATTTAATCTCACACTTATAACTCGCTCATTAATAGTCATATTCATGCGCTCTGCAACTCTATTTTGTTGTGGTTTCCCTGGAGTGGTCTTCTTCATTCTGATTCCTTGAGCTGCACAGTACTCCTTGAACCCACCATCAATGTACTCACCACCATTATCAGACCTCAGACATTTCAGCTTTAAGCATGTCACTGTCTCAATCATGACCTTCCAAGTCTTGAACACACTGAATACACCAGATTTATACTTCAAGAAATAAACCTATACCTTTCTGCTATGATCATCAATAAATGTGATGTAGTAACGAGAGACTCCAATATACGCCACTCGAGAAGGTCCCCACACACCTGTGTGTACAAGATCCAGCTTTCCTGACTTTGGTGTCATGTCACCTTTCAAGGAACTGACATTCCTCCGCTTCCCCATAATGCAACTCTCATAGATGTCGAGATCAACTGACTTCAGTTCTGGTAGCTTACCTTATGACTGAAGTTCTTTCATACCTCTCTGACTCATGTGGCCAAGTCTGCAATGCCACAACTCAGCTATGCTCTCTGTAACAGCAGTATCAACATTGTTAATTAAACCTGTAGGCATATACAACGTACCTATTTTCTTACCCTGAGCCAGTACCAGTGCTCGTTTAGTAACCTTCCAGGTGTTATCTGAGAACACTACTGAATTTCCACACTCATCAAGCTGCCCAACAGAAATAAGGTTCTTCTTCAGTTCAGGAATGTGTCTGTCCTTTTGCATAGTCCACTTATTCTTGTTTGGAAGTGCAATGTCAATATCTCCCATTTTTATCACGTTTAGAGTTTCTCCATCTGTCAGATATACTTTCCCAAAATCACTTGCAACATAGTTTCACATCAATTCTGGATGGCAAGTTGTATGGAAAGAAGCCTCTGAATCCAACATATAATCATCAACAAGACTATGAACTGCCAGCAACAGTGCATCATGTGATTCTTCAGTTACCACATTCGCACTTTCCTTATTCTTCTTCTTAGGATTCATGCAGTTTCTCCTTATGTGGTCAGTTTTGTCAAAATTCCAACAAGTTACTTGTTTACTAGGCCTTGACTTGCTCCTGCTTCTGTTTTTTGATTTTGTTCTTCCCCTGTTTGAGTTCCTATCATGAGATCTCCCTCTGGAATCAACATTTAATGCTGAGCTTAAACTTGAGATTTCACCAAAATCTTTTCTGCGCACCTCCTCAGCCAAAATCAAATCATTATCTTCATATTTCAATTTTATTTTACCTGCAGAATTATTGACAGTCATCTTCATAGCTTCCCAGCTATTTGACATCGAAGTCAATAAGATCAGTGCACGTATCTTAACATCAAATTAAATTTCCATAGAAGATAAATGATTTGTGATAGTATTAAAATCATTCAGGTGTTGTACAATAGATGTATCTTTCGCCATCTTCAAATTGAATAACTTCTTCATCAGATATACCTTGTTACTTGTCGATGGCTTTTCATACATACCTGACAGGGCTGCCATAAGATCTTCAGGCGTCCTCTCCTTGACAACGTTGTGTGCAACAGACCTCAATAGGGTCAATCGAATAGCCCTCAGAACCTGTCGATCTAACAGATTCCATTCTGTTTTATCCATTCTTTCAGGTTTCTTCCCCAATAGCGGAAGATGAAGTTTCTTCCCATAGAGATAGTCCTCTATTTGCATCATCCAATAATCAAAATCTGTGTCATCGAATTTCTCGATCCCTGAAACTTTCACTTCATTTGTAGTCATTATCTCTGATACCAGTTGTTGTGTTATATATGAAATTTAAAACGATTGACTTTGACGAAGCGAAAAATGGAATGAGAAAATTCATACCAGAAAAGAACACACAGATTTACGTGATTAGGCAAATTGCCTAAATTCACGGAGTTGCAGAGGATTTTATTAATTGAGGAATTACACCGTTTGATCACGTCGATAATTACAGGAGAAAGTCTATCCTTTCCTCGCTCTCCTTCTCTCTCTCCTTCTCTCTACCCGAGAATCACAAGAGAAAACACCCAAAAATAATAAAGAGAGAAGCCTTGCACCTTTTTTCCATAAGCCAGGAAGAAGCAAACCGACTGTAGCTTCTTTCTCTTCACCAATTTCATGATCAAAATCACCAAAAAACAAAGGAGCAAAGTCTTGCAATTTCTTCTCATATCTCTTCTTCACGTGAGAGGAAGTGTCGAAGTAGTTCAAAGGGAGCCTCTGACTTGCTATGCGAAGCCTCCCTCTTGTTTCCGCAAGAACGCCTAAATCGTCCGCAAGGAAGAAGAAGAAAAACCACAGCTGTTCGCCTCTAAAGAAAAAAAAATTTTTCGTAAAAAAAAAAAACCTCTGCCCGTGAAAAGAAGCAAAATAGCAAAAAAGGAGGAAATAAAAATGCTTCTTCTACACTTTAATGGTGGCGGGACCCAACATTCTTCCTCTCAAAGCAAAAAGCGGGAACAATTGAGCAAAAGTAGAAGAGGCGGGACCGGTTTGCAGGAGAAGTAGGATTAACAGCTTTTTAACATTGAAAATGCTAGATTAATTAGTGGATCGGGCTCCACTATTTTCTAACAATAAGGACTCAGAAACATATAGGCCGGCGCATAGGCGCCACCTTGTGAGCGCTTAGGCGTTATTTAAGCGCTCGGTTTGTTGTTTCGATCCTGAGAGCTTGGCGCTTAGGCACCAAGTTTGGGCGCCTAAGCCTCTAATGCAGTTAGTATATGGGATTTTGGTTTTTAAGCTGATTTCAAGCTTGTCGTTTCTTTTTCTAAATTCATTGACTAGCATCCCGATGACAAGTGTCGAAGAGGTGGATTTTGGTGATTAGTCTTGATTTTTATNTTGTTGTTTCGATCCTGAGAGCTTGGCGCTTAGGCACCAAGTTTGGGCGCCTAAGCCTCTAATGCAGTTAGTTATGGGATTTTGGTTTTTAAGCTGATTTCAAGCATGGTAAGGGAGAGCTTGCCGTTTCTTTTTCTAAATTCATTGACTAGCATCCCGATGACAAGTGTCGAAGAGGTGGATTTTAGTGATTAGTCTTGATTTTTACGTCGAATCATAGAGGGAAGATTGTGGATCGAGTTCAATAAGTTTTCTTTATGTGTAGAGAGAAAACTTATGTGTTCTTGGTAAAACCTTTTAAATTTCATAGTGAATTTTTTTTTTGTTTTTAAGTTGNAATCATAGAGGGAAGATTGTGGATCGAGTTCAATAAGTTTTCTTTATGTGTAGAGAGAAAACTTATGTGTTCCTGGTAAAACCTTTTAAATTTCATAGTGAATTTTTTTTTTGTTTTTAAGTTAGTTTTTCCCCGTTCTCAGGTTTTTCCACGTAAATTCTCATGTCTTACTCTAGTTACTTTGATTGTGTTTTTTGTTTTATTTTTTGTTCCGGTTTTTTATCGAAGTGGTGTGACCTTGTTATTCCTGTTGTGGTTTAGTTTCTAATTGATTCTAAGCCCTGGTAAAGTTGGAAATTGTTCGTTGTGTGATTCCTATCAACTTTGACCAATCCATTTTGCCGAGCCCTAGCTGTCGTCTAGCTGTCGTCGTTCCTTTGGCTGACCTTGAGGGACATTCACTGCCTGAAGGGAAAGTCAACACCTTTATCTTCATGATTTCTGTAAACACTTACAGGCACCCAATCCACCATAAATCTTTGATCACAAGATGTTATTAATTAGCTAGCATAGTTTCACATCAATTCTGAATGGCAAGTTGTATGGAAAGAAGCCTCTGAATCCAGCATACAATCATCAACAAGACTATGAACTGCCAGCAACAGTGCATCATGTGATTCTTCAGTTACCACATTCGCACTTTCATTCTTCTTCTTCTTAGGATTCTTGCAGTTCCTCCTTATGTGGTCAGTTTTGCCACAATTCCAACAAGTTACTTGTTTACTAGGTCTTGACTTGCTCCTGCTTCTATTCTTTGATTTTGTTCTTCCCCTGTTTGAGTTCCTGTCATGAGATCTCCCTCTGGAATCAACATTTAATGTTGAACTTAAACCTGAGATTTCACCAAAATCTTTCCTGCGCACCTCCTCAGCCAAAATCAAATCATTATCTTCATATTTCAATTTTATTTTACCTGTAGAATTATTGACAGTCATCCTCATAGCTTCCCAGCTATTTGACATCGAAGTCAATAAGATCAGTGCACGTATCTCAACATCAAATTAAATTTCCATAGAAGATAAATGATTTGTGATAGTATTAAAATCATTCAAGTGTTTTACAATAGATGTATCTTCCGCCATCTTCAAATTGAATAACTTGTTCATCAGATATATCTTGTTACTTGCCGATGGTTTTTCATACATACCTGACAGGGCTGCCATAAGATCTTCAGGCGTCCTCTCCTTGACAACGTTGTGTGCGACAGATCTCGATAGGGTCAATTGAATAGCCCTCAGAACCTGTCGATCTAACAGATTCCATTCTGCTTCATCTATTCTTTCAGGTTTCTTCCCCAATAACGGAAGATGAAGTTTCTTCCCATAGAGATAGTCATCTATCTGCATCATCCATTAATCAAAATCTGTGTCATCGAACTTCTCGTTCCCTGAAACTTTCACTTCATTTGTAGTCATTATCTCTGATACTAGTTGTTGTGTTATATATGAAATTTAAAACGATTGACTTTGACGAAGCGAAAAATGGAACGAGAAAATTCACACCAGAAAAGAACACACAGATTTACGTGGTTCGGCAAATTGTCTACATCCACAGAGTTGCAGAGGATTTTACTAATTGAGGAATTTACACTGTTTGATCACGTCGACAATTACAGGATATCTCACTTGCTCTTTCTCTCTCTTTACACTGAGAGTCACCTAAGAGCAAGAACACCGAAAAGATGAAGAAATACGTACAAGAGAAAAACTTATTTCTCTTATGTCACAAGTCAACAAAATGAAATCAAGAAGAACAACATTCTTCTTCTACTATTTTTCTTCTTCCTTTTGTCGAGCACGCAAACAACAACTTACAAAAACACCTGCCAATGAGGAATATTAAGGGAGTGATGATTCCTCCCTCTCAATCAAACCACCAGACCTTCAGCAAAGTCGTGCAGAGGGAGCAAGGTTTCTGTTTTGTGAGTGAGAGACGGAGATAGTGAACACTTCTTTTTTTGTTCGCGAAAATGGGAGCTTCTTGTTTCGCGAGAGAGAGAAACATAAATGGGAGGAGTTCAATTTCATTTGCGAACGATAAAGACAGAGATAGGGGAGGAAGTTAACGTGAGCAATTATGGTTTTTTTCCTTTTTTTTTCTACCAGGCTCCACACTCAACAAATCTCTCACTTGGAGACCGATACACAGACTACAATGTTTTTATTCCTCAAACTGATATTCTCCACTGGCGGTGTTACTATTTTCTCAAAAGTGTTATCCTCCACCTCTGCAACTCAAGGCCACTGTCTTCAGGCTAGAAGACCAACTGAAGCTGCACAATTTCAGTTTCTCCAGAGTAACACCCTTTGTCAACATATCAGCAGGGTTCTGGCTTCCACAAATTTTCTCAAGCAACAACTATTCGTCGTCCAATAATGACCGTATGAAGTGATACTTGATTTGAATGTGCTTAGTCCAAGACTGAAATGTCGGATTCCTGACAAGGAATATGGCGTTCTGACTATCACTGTAGACTATGCCCTTCTGATCCTTCTTGCCCAATTCTTTCAAGAAGCCTTGTAGCCATATCATATCCTTTGCTGCCTCTGACACTACTATGTACTCAGCTTCTGTAGTAGACAACGAAACTATCTTCTGCATATTAGAGCCCCAAGATACTGCAGCGTCACCAATAGTATAAATATAGCCTGTAGTACTTCTTCTGGTACCAATGTCTCCAGCTAGATCAACATCAACATAGCCTTGTGCCTCTCAACTCTTTCTTGAGAAACACAAACAAGTTTCTGCAAAGCCTCTTAGGTACCTCAAGATCCACTTCACTGCTTCCCAATGTTCCTTTCCAGGATTACTCATGTATCTGCTAACAACTCCCATTATATGGGCAATATCAGGTCTGGTGCAAACCATATCATACATAAGTGAACCAATAGTTGAAGTATAAGGAACCTTACTCATGTAGTATTGTTCCTCTTCCGCCTTGGGTGACTGATTCTTGTTGAGTCTGAAGTGACTTCCTAAGGGTGTGCCAGCTGGTTTGGTCTTATCTATATTGAACCTGCTAAGTACCTTTTTTACATACTCAGCCTGAGAGAATTTCATCATGCCTCTGAATCTATCTCCGACAATTTTCATACCAAAGATTTGTTTTATTGCAAAGTGCTCTGACTATCATCTACATACAACGTAGAATGCCCAAATCCTTCATTGCAAAGTGCTCTGACATCCGCTCCTTTAAATTATTGATCTCCTCAATACTAGCACCTGTAATAAGCATATCATCTACATACAACGTAGAATGATATAGGAATTGTCAAAATACTTGACGTAACAACAGTGATCTGCCTGACATCTGCTGTACTCTGCATTGTGCATAAAATTATTGAATTTCTTGTACCACTGTCTAGGAGCTTGCTTCAGGCCATACAAGCTCTTTTTCAATCTACAAACTGACTCTTCCTTTTGCCTGTACCACGAACCCTTCAGGTTGGTGCATGTAGATGTCTTCTTCAAGATCCACATGAAGAAAATTTGTCTTCACATCTAATTGCTCAAGAAAGAGATCTTCAGTAGCCACCATAGACAGTACCATTCTGATGGTTGTAAGCTTCACCACAAGAGAAAATATCAGAATAATAAATAATGTGCTTTTGCCGAAAATCTTTTACAACAAGTCTAGTCTTGTACCTTTTACTATCATAATGCTCAGTCTTCACCCGGTACACTCACTTGTTGTGTAATGTCTTCTTCCCAGATGGAAGATCTGCCAACTCCCAAGTCTGATTTTCTAGCAGAGAATCCATCTCTGCTTTCATGGCTAGCTCCTACTTGCTTGAATTTTCATCTTGCAAGGTTTCTTCATAACTTTGAGGTTCTCCACCATCTTTCAACATAATGCAGTTCAAAGTTGGAGAATAACACTGTGAAAAACGACTAGCCCTTTCTAACCTGCGAACTGTAACTGTAGAGGTAGATTGCTTTGAAACTGACTGTGGAACAATAGGAGTGGATGCCCCGGATCCACTTTCCTCGTCATCTGCATCTCTGCCATGCACTGTGACCTCTAATAAATCTTCAAACTTTACCAACTCAGATTTCTTCAATGTTGTTTCAGAAATTGTATTGGACTTGTCTTCGTACATAACATTCTCATTGAAAATGATGTTCCTACTCCTTATAATCCTCCAACCCTGATCATCCCAGAAACGATACCCATATGACTTGTCTCCATAGCTAATGAAGTAACACTTCTTTAAATTAGCCTCAAGTTTACTTTGAGCTACAGGATTACTGAGAATACAAGAAAGACAACCAAAAGTCTTAAGGTGAGAAAATTTGACCTCTTTCCCACTTCAGGCTTCTTCAGGTAATTCATGGTTTAATGAAACTGATGGCCCCCTGTTGATCAAATAAACTGCAGTACTGACCCCTTCTTCCCAGAAAGTAGGTGCTAGTACGAAGTGTAATCTCATGCTTCTAGCCCGCTCATTAATTGTCCTGTTCATGCGCTCTACAACACCATTTTGTTGTGGTGTTCCTGAAATGGTCTTTTTCATCCTGATTCCCTAAGTTGCACAATACTCCTTGAACCCACTATCAATGTACTCACCACCATTATCAAACCTCAGACATTTTAGCTTTAAGCATGTCACTATCTCAACTATGACCTTCCAAGTCTTAAACACACTGAATACATTAGATTTATATTTCAAGAAATAAACTCATACCTTTTTGTTATGATCATTAATGAATATGACATGGTAACTAAAGCCTCCAAGAGATGCCACTGGAGAAGGTCCCCACATATCTGTGTGTACAAGATCCAGCTTTTGTGCCTTTGGCGTCCTGCCACTTTTCAAGAAACCGACCTTCCTCTGTTTTTCCATAATGCAACTCTCACAGATGCTGAGATCATAGCTTTGCAGTTATTTGACAATGAAGCCTCATAGCTTTGCAGTTATTTGACAATGAAGCCAACAAGATCAGTGCACATATCTCATCATCAAATTCAATTTTCACAGACGATAATTGATTTGTAGTAGTATTGAAATCATTCAGGTGTTGTACAACAGACGTACTTTCTGTCATCTTTAAATTGAATAACTTCTTCATCAGATATACCTGGTTATTCGCCGATGACTTTTCATACATACCAGATAGGGTTGTCATAAGATCTGCAGTCATCATTTCCTTGACGACGTTGTGTGCAACGGACCTCAATAGGTTTAATTGAATAACCTTTGGAACCTGTCAATCCAATAGATTCCATTCAGCCTCATCCATCCTTTCAGATCTTTTCCCCAACAATGAA
>JXCR01122639.1:2257-7257 GCA_002079205.1 Phalaenopsis hybrid cultivar | reverse complement strand
GTCTTATCTACAATTGATATATTTTTTTTTCGAACCAAAGAGAACAACTGATATAGTTTCTATGTTGCATAGCTAAATGTGTTTTGATTTAAATTAATTTTTATTAATATAACCACTTCAATGAAATCAGTTATTCATTGATTTGGTAGAAGGTTGAATATTCAATATTGCTTCAAGCCATCACAAGTGTCACTGGTCACCTTCCACAAATTGTTGTCAAATTTAAGGCGAAAACAATGTAAATTCAGAAGAAGAACACAAAGATTTAACGAGGTTCGACAAAGAAGCTTACATCCTCGAGACCGAGCGACGAATTCACTGTTTCAGGAGAGTTACATACCCATAGGGTTATACATTTATTTATAGATAAAACCCACAGATAATTACAAACATGTCCTCGCTCCCCCAACCCACTAATCCAAGAGACACACCTCTTCACACCAAGAGACACACCTCTCCAAATCCAAGAGACTCCAAATTCCTGGTATATGAGCCATACCTAACAATTCTCCACCTTGGCGAATGTCCAACCCCTTAAGAGAAATCTCCACCTTGCGAATATCCAGCCCCTTAGGAGAAAAATCTCATGAAGTTTTTTACACCGAAAGTGGGTTTGGCAACCATGCCAATTAGCAACTGCAAACATTCAACAAGTTCAAGTAACACAAGAACTTGTTGAAAATATTTGGCTTGGTCAATTTTCCTGCTGCATTTTCATCATATGATTCGATAGAGTGAACTTCACTTACAACTGGACTCCCCAACAGTTTATAGATATTACCATCAGGTTTTATAGTCTGCAATGTCTTTAAAATTCCTCATTGTGCCAACAAATCCTTCACCCCAGATTGCCACAATCCGAAGTTCTCAGTTTCATCGAGCTTCATTATCTCGAATTTTGCATCATACATTGTCTTTTCAAATTAATCATACAATGACCTTTTTCCTGTCTTGTATTGAAACAAAACACACCACAAATAAATTCAAATAAAACTGAAATTTCCTCTATCAATTGCAGCAATTTTCCTGCAGTTTCCCATGATTCATAAATCAAATCTTTCACACGAAGCACATTTGCTGTTTGCACGAAAATCTGGCTGAAATACTGCGGACATCGGCCAAACTCCAACTGTCACAATTTCTCCTGCGACAAACCTGCTAACAATCCGCGAAATTCGCGAATTCCACCTGTCGCAATTCCTCCTGCGACAAACTTGTGAACTTCGATGGTCGAGCACCACCTGTCGCAACTGCACCTGCCACAACTCTACTTACGACAAACTTGCGAACTCCGCTGACCAAGCAACACTTGTCGAAACTGCATCTGTCGCAACTCCTCATGCGACAAACTTGTAAACACCGCTGGTTGAACACATCTGTCGCAACTGCACCTGCTGCAACTCTACATGCGACAAACTAGAGAACTCCGCTGGTCGAGCACCACCTGTCGCAACTGCACCTGCCGCAACTCCTCCTGCAAAAAACTTGTGAACTCTGCTGATCGAGCACCACCTATCGCAACTGCACCTGCCGCAACTCTATATGCGACAAACTTCGAACTCCACTGCCGGGAACCACCTGTCGCAACTCCTGGACAAACTTGCAAACTCCGCTAGTCGAGCACCATCTGTCGCAACTGCACCTGCCGCAGCTCCTCCTGCGACAAACTTGTGAACTCTGCTCCTTCTCACTATGGTGCTCTCGCACGTCGCTCCAGCAAAATAATTTGCTTTCAGGATCCTTTCTTCAGCAGCATAGCACAAGTTCCTCTAGCATAAATGAAAGATTTCTTTCCTTTCTTGCCTCTGCCTGCAGCCATAGAAAAATAGCCTCTAACCAAACTAACTCCTTCCAAGAATTAACCCTCCAGCCAAGGGAAAATCCAGAGGGAATATTCATCTGGTAGGAAGGAAAGATTCCTTTATTCCTTCCCTTCCTCCCAAAAAATCCAAAAGAATATTCCTCCAGTGCAAATCAAAGATTCCTTGATCCCTTCCTTTTCATCCACCCAAAACTGCCACAACTGCCTCGCGAACTGCTATGACGGGCTGATTCATGTTTGCAAAACCTCTGGAACCGCCAAAATCCTCCCGCGCTCCCCTGCTGTGGTTCCCGTCTGAAGCGATTTGGCAGGCGGAGAATTCCTTCGCTGCAGAACTCCTCCCGCGGCAAAACCTCACCAAAATCCTCTATCGCGCGCAAGGCCGAACTCTGTGTGGCGCGATGTTATGTCGCGAAGCCTTCTCGGTCGGGAACTGGGAAGCCCTTTGATCGAAAACTTCTCCGCGTCACGGAAGAACCCCTGACCCGCAATTGGCCTCTGTCGCGATCCAAATATGCTGCTCCTGCTATCGCGATTCCTCTGGTCAGGCGAAATGCTGGCAAAAACCTCGACAAGGTCGCGAACGCCGAGCGCCTCTATGATTCCTCGCTGGACTCCTCCAAGCCGTACCCTTCGCTTATGCCTATCGCGTGAGCGCCGCTAACTAGACCTTATGTCCGAACGCCGATCCCTGCGATTAAACCTCCTCCTGTCAAATCCCAAATTGTTTTTCTTACTTCCTGCACCGCCAAAGTTTTCTTCCTTGCCCTAGAACCTTGCTCCGATACAAATTGTTGTGAAATTAGGGCGAAGAAAACATACAATCGACACAAAAACAAAAGAACACAGAAATTTAACGAGGTTCAACAAAGATGCCTACATTCTCGGGAGCGAGCGGCGAATTCACTATTTCAGACGAGTTACATACCCATAGGGTTACACATATATTTATAGATAAAACCCACAGATAATTACAAAGAAACCCTCGCTCCCCCAACCCACTAATCCAAGAGACACATCTTCACACTAAGAGACACACATCTTCATTCTTGGAGACACCCCTCTCCAAATCCAAGAGACTCCAAATTCCTGGTATATTAGCCATACCTAACACGAATCATCTGTGAAAGTAGTCACGAATCCTGTTTTGCAAGCTGGCTCATAAAAATAAGATTTCTATTCAAACTTTGAACATATCGAACATCAATAAGATTCCAGATTGTTTTATTTAATAACCTGATATCAACAACATAATTTCCTATGCTATTGCAGGCCTTGCTATCTCACAGATAAAATTTCCCTATATCACTCTAAGCGTAGTTTTTAAACACCACTTTATTGGGGCACACATGAAAAGAGGCACCTAAATATATTATCCAAGATTCAATGCTGACTAGGGATGACACCAGGGAGTCACTTTAGATTTCTTCGATGGAGACATTTGTAGACAGATTATTTTCTTGTCCTCCACCAACAGATTTCCTTAGAGCTTTGCAGTCCTTTTTTAAAATGTCCTTTCTTACTACAATTCCAACATTCTTCTCTGCTTGACTCGGGCTTTCAACTCTTGGACTTGGATCTGTCTCTGTCTATTTTTTTTTCAGATTTCTTCTTCTGTTATCAGCATTCAGTGCAGAACTTGATAATTTATCATTCGCTAATTTTCTGTGAACTACTTCATTTAGTATCAGGCCCACGACGTCATCGAAGTTAAACTTTGAATTCCTTAAAGAATTACTTACCATCGTGGACAAACCATCCCAACTATCCGATAATGAAGATAACATCATCAATTCATTGACATCATCATCAAATTTGATTCTCATAAAACACAATTAGCTCATCACAGTATTGAAATTATTCAGATGTTATGCCGCTAACTGCTTTCCATCATATTCATGTTGAGTAGCTTCTTCATAAAAAAAATCTTAATTGAATTAGAAGGTTTTCATACAATTTAGTCAGTGTCACCATGAGATCCACCATAGTTTTCTCATTTACAAGGTTGAACATAATAAATGAGGACAATGACAATTAAATCAAACCCAGTGTCATTTGATCCAGCACTTCCCATTCCTCCAAAAGCATAGACTCAAGCTTTATTGTAATTCCTTATAGTGACAAGTATAATTTTATTTGATACAATAAATTCTCCACTTGCATTTTCCATAATATGAAGTTCGTCCCATCCAACTTCTCCACTTTGAACCCTGCTTCGTCGGTCATTGTTCCCACTCAAATGGAATATTGTGATTCCACTGTGTTGATGAAAACTCTGGAAGGATCTCCTTCCAACTTCTCAACGGCTTAGAATCAATTAAAAATCTAAACGACGCCACGAAATATGATCGCGTAGATTCGAGAAAACCGGAACGAACTTACAAAATGAAGCATAACAAGAAACAAACCAGAAAAACACACAAAAATTTAATGTGTAAAGGTCTGACAACGGTGAAAAATTACAGAGCTACACCACCAGAAAAAACTTTGCTAAAAAATCCAAGAGTTTATAGAGAACACATTCAATTTTCAATCTTCTCTCAAAAAAATTTACAAAACCTTGTTCCAAACTCTTCCTTCTCTAATCTGACACGAGAAATGCACGTTAAAATCATTAAAATCCTCCTCATCGACACTTCTCGCTTTCACCGGGATGTTGCCGAAGAATGCACAGAAAGAAGTCATAACATACACTGCTCAATTTGTCTCTTAAAACCAAAATCGTGTGATAACTTCTTCAGACGCATAAGTGTCGAGACTTGTCGCCTAAGCGCCATGTTTACTGGAGAAAAAAATGCTTTATAAATAAATTGGGTGCTTGAGCGCTCACAACTCAACACAAAAGCATTGGGTACTCGGTCCTCTGTGTGTGGTACTCTCCAAACCAAGCTCCACACCTAACATCTAAATGACATAATGTATTGCTTCTCATATAAAGAAACTTTATTTCTATAATTTATGGGCATTTTTAATGTTTGACTCAACAGTTGACATTGAAACTAACCTCATCAAAAAACATATAACCTCACCTCTTTGGTCTTTTTACATCTTCTCTATTTTTTGTTGCGGACTATGTTACCAAACGTGTTTTGTGGTAGCTTTTGCTAAAACGTTATTAATTTGTACATGAAATTTTTATTTATATTATGCTTGAACCTTAATTCTCTTTTTTTTTTGG
>JXCR01122637.1:4529-23187 GCA_002079205.1 Phalaenopsis hybrid cultivar | reverse complement strand
TATATATATATATATATATATATATATATATATGTTTAGAAAATTATGAAATCAAACTGATTTCATATCTTTCATAGTTTAAGTGAAAGAGCACTACACTTCAAGTCATGTATCAATCGCAAAAGATAAGCACAAGACTTGAGGGTGAGACTCAATCAAATAAATTAAGAAACATATGACATCCGTTTGGTCTGCGAAAACCATTTTATTTATAAGCTGACAAGTTCTCCTACTTAACATGAAAAATTAAATAAGGTTTATATTAAGCTAGGTTCGGAAAAGTTTCCTATAAAGACAAACCCTTATAGTTAATTACATCTTAGTGACTGAAATCACCTAAAAAAACTCTCAATAAAAATCAGGGGATATTGTCTTCAAAGAGTTCAAGGGAATAAGACTTTTCAACGAGATTAGACAAATATGTGTGAAAGGGGACTGACTCAAATTTAAAACATTTCATGGAACCCAAAGAAAGAGAAACTAGTGGATGTCATAGACCGAATGAGAACCTCGATGACTTCCCAAGCTACCATACTATTTGACTTCAATTTTGAGGAGAAATTATTCAAGTGTTTCATCCTGCCAATTTTATTATTTAGAACTTACATTTATGTGAAACACTCACACAAATAGCTTGAAAGATATGAGGATTTAGGTTGTAACGAACGACGATCTCGGAATCCTAAAACGAGATAGAACTTATATTACATAGTAGAACCATACAAAGACCTAAAGATGAGTTGAGGATTTATGTTGCATAAGCAAACAACCTCGAAGTCCTATGAATTGTTGTTTAATTTCTAAGGAATGATTTAGCTAATGTAGACATGTTCTGTTGTTGAAGATGATCGTGCTATCCACGATGTTAGCTTCAAGCTCTTCGTTATAGCACCTTCGAGTTTGATGTTAATTTTAAGTGTACATGCAATTTTTGAGTCAACGATCTGCTGTCGGATACCTCCTATAAAACCAACTACTGTTCCCAATTCTAAGGTATAGTAAGTAAAATAAATGGTAGAAGGTACAGCAAAGGAAAGTAGTGACAACACAGTATGTATAGGAGTAGTAAAGCATGCAACATAGGAAAACAATAGAATGTACAGTAGAGAAAAGCAGTAAGGTATGTTGTAAAGTAAAACACTGTTAAAAAAACTTATATACCTGGGAGGTCCGCCGCTCCTTTAAGTGTGTTTGATGTAGCAGGTATAAATAGAATGATAGAATTTAAGAATCAAAGTTAGAGTGCATTGTATAAGTAAAAGTGAGCAACAAAAGAAACATCACCTGGAACACTCGAGAAAAAAAGGCAAATGACCCACGACGAAAAACTCTAGAAAAATAGTGAATGAAAACTCAAAGAAAGTCATCGAAAACGCGGGAAGATCCCGGAAAAAGGCCGCGAGTACTTTACCAAAAGCTCCAATAAAATCACACGACAAAAACCCGGAGAGAAAATCACAAGCACTCGGGTCGGGGCTAGGCTCAAATATTATATATTTATACTCGAGGGACGTCAAAAGCTACTATTAGTCACTCGAATGTATAGAGCCCGTCACTCAACTAAAAGGGTGTCCTATTAAACCTAACTTAGAAGGGTGTTCCTTAGCCTGGTACCGGTAATAGACAAGTGGAGAACCAGCTACAATATATTTAAAATTTATATTTTAGCATGCACATGAATTTCAGACATATAAAAGAGAGTTGTATCAATTTTGTAATAAAAATACTTGTATCGATATTGTATTTGTCCTTATCGTGTCAGTTCTTATCAATTTTGAAAATTGTGATTATCCACGAGTCGATCCCGCCGTCGGGCGTAGGACCGCCAACAATCTAAGAAGGTACGAGTCTCCCGCTAGTATTGTCTCGATGAATGATATTATCATCCTACGGTTCACCAGGTCCTTAGATTAGGTCCTAATGTCGTAGGATGGAATATCATTCCGCTCTACCACCGGTGTGTCTTTGTCATCACCTCCCTAAGCCTCAACACAAAACCGACCTACTTGCGACCTTGTTTGATGGTTCATATATAGCAAAATACTATACATGCACTTATGTATCGAACATAAGCACCAAAAAACCTAAACCAAGAAGCAAGAAAAAAAGAATAAAAATTGGGTGAGAGAAAGAAGGAACCAATCCACCTGAAAGAGCGAAGAGGTGGAAGGTAGATTGACCCTCAAAACCGTGTTTAAAATGATAGACGAAAAGTTCCAAAAAGGGGCCCAATGATTCTCGAATCAACCCAAAAGGGTATCATTTCCTCTAATTTCGCAAATGAATCAACCCAAAAGGTATCCTTTCCTAACAACATTTCAAGCAAGTCGGAACAACAAGGAGTCTGAACCAACGCAATGATTAGATACATAGCCCCACAACACCTATGCGTTCAAACACCTAAGCCTAAACTCAAGTGTTGCATTCACACCATCCAAACCTTTCATATTACAAAAAAGAAATGCCACCATTTTAATTTCAAGAAGATGAAGTGCATTTCCTCATGCACAAGCTAGGTGACATAAAGTAAAATATGGAGGTTTAGATGTCAGACATCTAAATGCGTAGGGGTCGAATGACATGCATGGAAATGCCCCTAAAACTTAATAATACATATCAAAGCTCACAAAGAAGGCCATAGGAAGAGCATACGGGCGGGGCCTTCATATCTAAATGTACACACAAAGCCATCCAAATTTTATAATTACTAATCCACATGTATATTTCAAAGCGCCATTTGGTCTTCGGAGCATTTAATCAAGAACATAAAATAACCAATGATGATTTGAAGTTCAAAGCACTATCCTCGAGTAAATCAATGGTGAAGTAAAGAGCTCACCTGTAATATTATCAAGAGTACAAATGAAATGGTAGTATCTTCGTCGATAATCAAATATCTAACTATACACTTATCACTTTTGGCAAGACACCATAGATGAGATTTAAAACCTTTTGATTCTTATGTATTTACATATCAGACATTTAAACTTTCATTTTTTTACCTTCATGCCTCCTAATTCTCATGTTCTTATGCATCTTGCACCTCTTAAACATGCCACAGTATGCCTCTTGTAGATCTCGTAGGAATCAAGAATTATACATTCTAAAAAGGAATTTAGAATAAATATGTCAAAGACCTGAAAACAACATCAAAGATTCCCTCTCTCACTATATTAATTCTCACATAGACGTTATAGAAGTAAATACCAAGGCTTATGTATGTTACAAATAAGCACAATAGAGTTATGTGGTATGAAAGTATAGGAAAAATTAAATGGCACATATGTACGAACTGAAGTTGGGTGTTGGGTATGAAATGCAAAAAAATTGTGTGGCGTGCATGTAAACCTTCCTTATTTTATTTCCAATATATATTTCCCTTTCCTTTATTGGAGGCCCGAAGTATCGCGAACACTTAAAATTTTTCAGATTTTTACTAATAGAACACCAAAGCTTGAAATTTTTTATAAATCGAACACCAAAGCTTGCAGATTTTTATAAATTGGCCACACATAAACTACAAACCAATTAAAGTTTCAAAACACCAAGGTCCCCCCACCATTGCAAATATCAAATAGAATCCTTTCAGATTTTTTGTAGGAGGGAAGCACCAAGCAACTAAATGTAAGATGTATAAATAATAAGTTTTTAAGAACTATGTATGTAACACTAAAACAACATTGAGACCCAAAAACCACAAGCAATAAACGAAATGGCAAAACTCCAGCAGCTTAAGTTGCTCCCTTTAAGGTAGAAGCAAAGCTAGGGTTACCTATACGAATTCCTCCAAACACTACAACAAAAGTGGCATCCAACAAGCAAACAAGCATATAAACATGGCACATATGTGAGCAATATTTAACCTAAATCCTCTCAAGCAAAAAAAGGATCATTTTAGAACATACAGGATTTTAAGTCTTGCTTTCCTTCATTATCCCACAGCAGAGATCTCAAAATCATTAAAAGCCAAATGTCGTATATAGATTAGCTCAAGTAAGCAAGAAATCAATTCATAACCCAAACTAATCAACCCAGATTTCAATGGATAAAAAAAATAGTTCCTCCCAATGCTTGAAGAAAGAAGGAGGAAGAGGGTTACCTTTGCTGCAAACCGAAATAAAAAAAACTCCAAGAAAAAGAAACCAGTTACGCTCGGAGGTTACAGGTGGATTACACTAGGCAAATATTTCTCCCAAAGAGAGGAATTTTTATTCGGTACATGCACCACATAAGCTCCTACATGTGGTACCGAATAAAAATTCGCCACGTGGAATTCGATTGCACGTGGCTTTTCACCTTAAAAATGCCAATTTTTTACGCCCGACCCGACCCGATACTCCTTTTTCCCAAAAATTTAACGCATAAGGCCCTTTCCCGGTTATCTCCCACTTTAGTTTCGCACTTTAGGGTTTAGAGCTGCTGAAAAGGACTGCTCTGCCAACGAGGAGAACGATAACCACTTCCAGATCTGTGTGAGTTTAGCTTCTTGTACCAGATCTATACAAATCTTCTCTGCTTCTCCATTATGTAGTTTGTTGATTTGTGCGAGTTTTTGCAATCCAGATCTGAGGTATATCGTAGGTTTAATAAGTTTTATTTTTTGATTTTATGGATACTTCTGGCATTTGTCTGGGTTTATCAGAAGTTAGTTTATTATCTGAGGTATAGGTCTGACATATTATTGATTATGTTTAACAATTTGTTTCTGTGGGTTTATCAGAAGTTACTTTAGTGGTTTTCATTTTATTTGAATTTGTTTCTGTGTTTGTGTGCAACAATCCAGATCTTGACAGTATTCTCGTGTAATTTTTGTTAATAAGGAATGTTAGTGTTATTGTGGGGTTATTGTGATATTACTATGATTTTATTGTTGTGCTATTGTACTGTTGAAGAGACGTTTTTGCTGAGGCTTTATGGTTTTATTGTTGTGTTATTATGGTGTTATTGTCTTTGAGGTATTATCTCTGTAGTATTCTCATGTTATTTTTTTAACGTGGGATGTTGGTGTTATTGTAGGGTTATTGTGGTATTATTATGGTTTTATTGTTGTGTTATTTTACTATTGAAGAGAGTTTTGTTGCTGCGGCTATATGGTTTTATTATTGTGTGATGATGGTGTTGTCCTTCTTATTGGTGTTATTGTGGGGTAATGGTTTATAGTGTTAACTATGTATTATCTTTACAGTATTCTCATATTATTTTTATTAACGATGGATGTTGGTGTTATTGTTGGGTTATTGTGGTATTATTATGGTTTTATTATTATAATATTGTACTATTTAAGAGAGTTTTATTACTACAACTTTATGGTTTTATTATCGTGTGATTTTGGTGTTATTATCTTTGCTATTTTAGTAGATGCACTTATTTTACTATTGTCTTATTTATTTTTCTATAAATTAAATCATTGAAAGCAGGAAAGGAGGAAGATGAGCGAACAAGCCAAGTACTGTTCGTTGAGATGGAGTTATGTTGATGGAGAGTTTCCTGATTTCTCGGAGGCAATGAGATGGAGTTATTTTATGATTCATATAATCTTGATTGATAAGTAGTCAAAAAATCATTCACATCAATGATCAAAGGTTGGTTGAGAGGAAGTTTTAGGCGGTTCGCACATCTAAAGTTGATTGAGTGATATAATCTGATGTCAACGCTGAAGATGTGATTTGTATCAAATAAGCCATAATGGGTTTGCTAAATTGTGGAAACAGAATAAAATGTAATTGTAAGTTTTGATGTTTTGGACTTCTCAAGTCTGATGTGAATGGTGTTCCGTCAGGTGAACTAGTTGGAATACCAGTCACATGAGACTTAAGAAGTGCAAAACAACATAACTTGCAATAACATTTTATTCTTGTTTCACATTTTAGCTAACTCATTACGACTTACTTGATAAAAATCACATCATCACCATTGTCATAAAATTATATAACTCGATCAATTTTAGATGTGCGAACAACCTGAGACTTCCTCTCAATCAACCTTTGACCATAGATGGGAATGATTTTTCGATTGCTTATCAATCAAGAATAAAAATTGAATCTACATGCCAACGACCTGGCCTCCCTTTTGCCACATACTATGTATTAAACGGTGGTTATTGTTATATGTATCGTTATGCTTATTTGACTTGTTGTAATATTATGATATTATTAGTGAATTATTCGAGTATTATTTATCTATTATTCATTATGTAGTATATTGTTTTATTGTGGAGTGAATGAAGTATTATTAATTTATTTGTTTATTAACATGGAGGTGATGCATTATTATGGTTGTATTGTGAAATTATTCAAGTCTTATTATGGTGGTATTAATGTGATTATCTCCGACATAAATTTTTTTGTGCCCGGCGGTTTTACCATGGTTTTATTGTTGCTTTATTATGTTTTAATTTAGTGGGGTATCAGTATGGTTGTATTATGGTAACATTTAAGGATTCTTTGAAATTTTATTATTATTATATCACGTGGGACCTGGTTGTACTCCCGCTCGATAGTTCCCGAATTAATTGAAAGAACATAATACAAAACGTCTATCGAAAAAGAACTCCATAGCAAAATCAATAGGCGCACCACTTCTTTTGCCATTCGTCATTTCTTTAGGGTTCCAAATCTTCGTTCGTTCGCCGGTCGAAGTACATTCCTCAGTTTACCGCTAGAGTACAATTGATCAAGATGGAAGCCGAGCCTTTTGAGATGGAAATCGAAGAGAACCTGACGACAGTGGTAGCCGAAGAGCCATTGACAATGGAAACTGAAGATGAGTCTTCAAGAATGCAGTCGAAGAAAAAAACCAGTGATCGTAAGAAGAAGGTTGCTGAAGAGGGTTCCACAAGGTAATATTTTTTTTCTTGGTTGTTTTTCTACTTCTAAACACAATTCTTCTTCGAAATGCATTTCTAAATAATACCGTGATAAAATGCAGTTATTTTAAATAGTGATTATTAGGATTTCTTGGTTGTTTTTTAATCTTCTAATATTATGGTTCTTCTAGGTAATAGTGATTATTACGGTGATAAAATACAGTTCCTTTAAAAAAATGTTGTTTTTGTATACAAAACTTGACTTATACTAAATAATAAAGTCAAATAAAACCCTAATAATGCCATAAAGTCAAACAAAAACCATAATAATCCCATAAAGTCAAAGAATGCCGTCAACAATAACCATAATAATTCCGTAATAATATTGTGGTTTTACGTCAATAATTTCACCGAAATATAACCACAATATTACCGTAGAAGTACCGTAGTACTAGAAGAATAATACCATCAAAATATTACCACAATAATACCATAATAACATAATAATACAACCACACCGGAAACATTGATTTCACATTAATAATATCATCAAAATATAACCACAATATTACCGTAAAAGTATCGTAGTACTAGAAGAATAATACCATCAAATTATTACCAAAATAATACCATAATAACATAATAATACAACCACACCAGAATATCATATGATATTTGTTGAATTGTCTTATTTTTTATAGGTTTGTTAACCCACGTTCAATGAGTTATAGATGTCGACCATCTGTGGTTAAAGATGCGCTGGATAAAGTGAGACATTCAATATCCGAGGATACCAGAAATGAGCTCAGAGCAATGAATGTTGTACAGTTTTTTGACCTCCCTCCTTATCCGCAAGAGAATGTCTTGACACTACAGATCTTGAAATGTTGGCAGCAAGATAAAATGGTTTTCAAATTGAAGGGAAAGAGTTGTGGCTGTTGCCCGATGAGTTGCTCTGCTAATTGGCATGCCAAATAGAGGTGCAGTGCCGAAGTGGAGCAAACGTCCGTCTTGTGGCATGGATGCCCAACAGATGAGGAACAATCTCTTGAACTTCGTAAGAGGGGGGTCTTCTACCCCTTTTGCTAAATTCTTTATAAAATTTTTGTCATCTAATCTATTTTTCTGCTCGAGCAATTTTAGTGTACCCGAAGGACTTAACAACTTTGGGGAGAACATAGAGACATTTGCCTCATTTAATTGGACAGCTGCGCTCTGTGATTTTCTTATAGAGCAAATCAATTCAGTGGCCATCAAATTATTGAGAAACAAGCCGATTGGATACATAAATGAGTTTCTTTATTTGCTTACGGTCAGCATATTGTTGAACCTGAACATGGTTAATGTTTATTAATAATATTTTATGCTTAATATTGTCTATCTTATATGAGGCTCTGGTTTTTTGAACATACTTCTGTGGTCCTGTCAATGTTGTGAACAAACTGATGATGTTGAGATGGCCAACAATTGTTATCTTGAACTCCTCACAAATAGATGTGGCCTTCAAGAGGCTGACTAGTGAACAAGCAATTCATTTACATTGTTGTTGAATAACTTATTTTTAGAATAGTAATTAAGCTTTTTGTTTCCTGAAATATCTTGCAGGTCAATGATAAATTCTTGGACCTATAAGAGGAGGAACAAAATTTCCTGGCCAATCCAGATGAGGGACTTCCTGATATTTCTGAAATTCTTCAGCCTGAGATTAGAGCAGAGCATTCTGTAGCATTTGATATGGGGCCAGTTGTTGAAGGGGAGAGTGCCCCAATACCAATTTTCAATGTAATAAACAATAAACTTGAATCACTGATTGATCTTATCAAAGAACAGGAGAAATGGCTCAGAGAGTTCCGAGGGACTCTAAATATAATTACTATTGGAGTTTCGGGTCTGCAAGACCAGATGTTGAAACTACAGAATAACTGAAAAAAATGAAAATGTCAGTGTTGATATTGGCATAGAACTAGAAGAAGAAGCATATGCCCAGCCCCCCTCATCTCTTGTTATAATCCCACTTGCTGACGAGGAATTTTTCCATCCCCCCTCCCCTCTTGTTGTAGTCATAGATGCTAAAGAGCAATCTGCCCAGCCCCCCTCCCCTACTGTATCTGCTGGAATCCCACATGCATTTGAGCAATCTGCTCAGCCCCCCTCTACTTCTGTTATGACTCCTCATGTTGATGAGGAATCTTCCCAGCCCCCTCTGCTCCTGCTGGAATACCATGCGATGCTGAGGAACCTGCCCATCCCCCCACCTAGTTGATTTCAAGCTTATTGCATAGGGTGAAGGGCCGACGCAGTCGTAGGAAGAAGGTTGTGAGCTCCCCTTTCACACCCTTTGAATATAAGTTGAGGAAAACATCAGAGGTTGTTGAAAAGATTTTATCTACCAATGAAATAAAGATTGATGAGGACAGTACTAGCTCTCTAGAGAAAACACATGTACAAATTTTAGAGATTGTCGAGCAAATACTTGATACTGCAACATCATATTAGCCAGTTGCTGCTACTACTGCCACCCTAGAACTACCTGATATTGCTTCCACCTCTCCAATACCTGAAACATCTTTACATTTAGTAGTATATGTTCCTTCCTCTGATCCTGTAGTGGACGTATCTGGAACATCTGTATTTCTTACCTAATTTGGATTAATTTCTTATATGTAGTTTATTTCAATTAATTTTGTTGATTGCTTTGTTTATGTGTAGTCCTCAGTGATTGAGAGACACTTTGATTTTCTTGGGCGAGCATTGATCTCTATGAAAATGCAAACATGTGTTGATCAATGCTTGTCTCAATAACCTGTAAAGTAAGTTGCATTCAATAGGTCGTTCCATCACAAGTTTATTAATGTGAGGTTATATATGTATTATTTTTACCCTTCAAGAATGACTTTATTGTCTACTGAAGAGATTGTTCAATATATATTGATCGGGGTATGATGGATGATGTACTCTGCAATGGATGGATTGGAAATGATCAGATGGATGCATTAGCGCTCATTCTTCATGGGAGGAAGACCCAAAATCTAACATCATTCCAACGATACATATGTGTTTCCTCTTTATACTATGTATAAAATAAAATAATGATTGTCATAAGATTTTTTATGTAGTAGATGATTATATTAAAATGTGTCAATTCATGCAGACATATTGGAAAATGGAAGGTGGTGACAACTTAAGGTTTGTACGCCACACTACGAAGTAAGCAGTGAAAGATGCTGAGATTATATTGTTTCTCTTTGTTGAAAACCAGCATTGGATACTGTTGATTGCTAACCTGAAGGATAAGAAATGGAGAATAAACGATTCATTACCTAACAAAATGCATAAGGTAGTATACGAGCACGTTGTAAGTCATAAACTACATAATATGTCAATATCATATTAATTTTATCATTCAATAACATATGTGCCTCCCACCTTTCGTAGATAACAATGTTTTAGTACGAGGAAACCTGGATCATGGGGGCTAACAATTGTTAAGGGCGTACCAACTCAAATTAACAGCATTGACTGCGACATGTTTGTCTGCAAATACATTGAAAAACACGTTGATGCCAACCTAATAGATTGGAGCAAAGAGCTGCGGTGGCAAGATGAAATGGTAAGATTTCAGGCTGAATTGACATATCAAATCTGCATATGGATCTCCTCTGTTAAAAAAGTTTGAACTGATGTGTGGACTTTTTTGTTATAAAGTTATTTGCAATCAAACATTCATATGAAATCTGCATTTGGATCTCCTCCATAAAAAATTGTTGCATGTTTGGTTGTAATGCAGATGGTTGTATTTAATCTTTTGTAGGTTTGGTTGTATAGATTTATCGTTGCATTGTGGTTTTAACTCTACAGTATTCATATTCTTGTAATATATTGTGGTTTTACCTCTGCATTATTTATACTATTATTATTTAGTGGAGTATCAATATGGTTGTAATTGGTATCTTCACAGTCATCTTGACGTTTTATTGGAATATGTCGCAGTGGTTGTATTTTTATGGTGTTGTTCAGGTATTATTCTTATGTCATTTTTTACGAGCGCTGGTTGTATTATGGTTTCATCGAGGTCGTGTTTAGGTTTTATTCGTTTAAAGCATCTAAAGAGCGCTGGTTTTATTAGAATATGCCGCGAAAGTTGTATTTAGGTATTTTTACGGTGTTGTTCGGGTTTTATTCTTCTGCCGTGCCTCACAAGCACTGGTTTTATTGGAATATAGCGCAAAAGATTCCAATGAAACCAGGCAGATCGGCAGAAATAAACCTGTCTTAAGAAAATCGTAGAGGTTGTATTTAGGTATTTTTAAAGTGTTGTTCAGGTTTTATTCTTCTGCCGTGTCTCACGCGTGCTGGTTTTATTGGAATATGCCGCCAAAGATTCCAATGAAACCAGACGGATCGATAGAAATAAACGTGTCTTAAGAAAACCACGGAGGTTGTCTTTAGGTATTTTATGGTGTTGTTTGGGTTTTATTCTTCTGCCGTGAATCACGAGCGCTGGTTTTATTGGAATATGCCGCCAAAGATTCCAATGAAACCAGGCGGATCAGTAAAAATAAATCTATCTAAAGGAAACCGCGGAGGTTGTATTTAGATATTTTTACGGTGTTGTTCGGGTTTTATTCTTCTGTCGTGTCTCACAAGCACTGGTTTTATTGGAATATGCCTCCAAAGATTCTAATGAAACTAGGAGGATCGACAGAAATAAACCTGTCTTAAGGAAACTGCGGAGGTTGTATTTAGGTATTTTTACGGTGTTGTTTGGGTTTTATTCTTCTTCTGTGTCTCACGAGCACTGGTTTTATTGGAATTTGCCGCTAAAGATTCCAATGAAACCAGGTGGATCGACAGAAATAAATCTGTCTTAAGGAAATCACAGAGGTTGTATTTTGGTATTTTTACAGTGTTGTTCGGGTTTTATTCTTCTGTCGTGTCTCACGAGTGCTAGTTTTATTGGAATATGCCGCCAAAGATTCCAATGAAACCAGGCGGATCGGCATAAATAAACCTGTCTTAAGGAAACCGCAGAGGTTGTATTTAGGTATTTTTTATGGTGTTGTTCGGGTTGTATTCTTTTGCCGTGTCTCACGAACGCTGGTTTCATTGGAATATGCCGCCAAAGATTCCAATGAAACAAGGCAGATCGGCGGAAATAAACATGTCTTAAGGAAACCGTGGAGGTTGTATCTTGGTTTCTTTATGGTCGTGTTATGGTTTTATTCTTCTGCCGTGTCTCACAAGATCTGGTTGTACTTTGGTTTCTTTACAGTTGTGTTCAGGTTTTATTCATGTAAATTGTATAACAAGCACTGGTTTTATAGGAATATGCCACCATAATAAGTCGTAAATAAAAACACAGTAGAACAAATGTCTGTTTCAACTTAAACAACAATAATACAACAATTTTAATAATAAGTAGTTTATATATTATCATGTATGCCCATCAGTAAACTCGTATATGTCTTCAGTTATTGTGTTTGAGAAAATTTCTATACATTAATAATATTAATGAGTGAATATCAGGAAAGAAGTCTAAATCGAGCAGACAAAATTTTAGAAGGATCGATTCCACAACCTGAGTAAAGTGATACGTCATTGAAAATAAATTTGGATTGCATTTTGGAATGCTATCATGGCTTGAAACATTATATTTCTTCTTTCTTGTATACAATATTACCAGTTAGTGAGTAATCTTTTATAAAAAAGTACAGAACTTAATACTATAGGTAACATTTACTTTTGCATCTCTTATTTTTTTCCCAGTACCCTTTTAGCCTCGCATTGGATATTCTTTTTAGCTGCATCTTCATGGGATCATTCACATTTCGCTCTTTACTAGGTGTCTTCTTCTTCTTCTTTGATTTTTACTTTTCAGGATGGTCTCGTCTACTCATAGCGGCTTCAACATCGATTTTAATTTTGTTAAATGCCTCCAACACTAGCTTCTCTGCTAGTTCATGGCCTCGTGTTATGGTGTCGATCTGGTATGCAAATTTATGAATGTGGTTGAGATAGATGAGTTCACTTGCAGAATTTGATAACATTTCTGAAACTTTGCGATTTGCATAACTATAACTGTTATATATGTCAATTTTTACATTAATAGTCCACCCAAGTAATATATATTTATCAGGGATTTTTGTAATATTTTTGTACTGAAGAACCCTTAGAGCGTGAGCACATAATAAACCCATCATTTCAAATTTTTTACAACTACACGTAATATCAGAATTACCACTGTCCACTTTAACATTCCATGGCCTAGCTCTGTCCTTATTATCTAGAGTTTGAATATGAAATTCTGAATCCATAGTACTGGAGCACTCCACAGTAAGCCCACACAAACCATGTAGAAACTGTGTTTCAAACATTGAGTATAACTTCCTAGTGTAAAGTGTAGAAACCTATCTCAACACTGGACTGCTTTTAACGGTGGGAGAAATTGCAGAATGCTAGCATTTAAATTCTTCATCCTTTTTATTTCTTCTCCAATCCTTGATGACATTTTCAAGACCCAAAAATCATTCAGTCAGGGTGCTTGTTGCCTTGGAGACATCATGGCAAATCTTATTCGTGGACTCACTTCTTTGCATTGATAGGATCCTCATTCCAAAAATTTCTTTGTTCAACGCGGTTAACCACTTATGCCTGATATTATACAATTCATCCAAATAAACATTCTCGTGTAGGTTTCCTTTCTCGATCATTTCACCCCAAGTTTCTTCAAACTCCTCTTCGGAGTCACATTTGCTCAAGCATTTATAAAAAAGATCATTGACTCTCTTGCTACCCACGGCATAATGGACTTTTGAAGATAACTTATTGTAAAAGTGACATTGACATAATTTATGTCTGGTTTGCGGAATACACTCTTCAATGGCTTTAGATATTGCTTGGTCCTGATCAGTGAATATTGTTATCGGATGCTTGTTATCCATTATATGGATAAAAGCTTTAAATAACCACTTGAATGATTCAATTGTTTCATTTGACAAAAAACCAACACCGAATAGAACATTCTGCCAGTGGTGATTCACAACAACAATCGGAGCACAACATAAATTATATTTATTCAGTCTATAACTTGTATCAAATATTATTACATTCCCAAAAAAGTCGTAATCAATCCTGGACATCCCGTCGCACCATAAAAAAATTCACCAAACATCCTGCCTCATTAATTTGGAAGTCCCACGCAAACATTGGATCCTCCGCTTGTCGAGTAGTGAACAATTGTATGAGAGAATTAACATCCCCTAATTCAATTTGAACTCTTCTCTCTCTTTGTATGAAATTATATGCATCCCTCTTTACGCAATCAAGATTCTCCACTCCTCCAACCTCAATTGCGAGGAATCTGAATGCATCACTAGTTTTAATCCCCGATTTTGTCATTGATCTGAGGATATCAGCACTGATATCACACATCTTTCTGCTGGAACGCAGTAATGCTTGTCACCGTCTTCCACCAATGGATGGTTGTGACTTTCTACAAATTTCTTTACCGACTAGTTGCCCTGTAAATCAACGAAGTATCAGATCATTGCTGGACAACCAGTCCTTAGTTTACTCTTTTGAACCTCACAGTGATAGGTCCTTCAACTCTTTCTTGAAACCAGCCTTACCACAAACAAAGTCCTTTATCTTCAGCTTCTTTGAATTCGGCCAGAAACCACTGTGTTCCTTTTGCACAGAAAATCTAATATGGTGTGCATATACAAAATACTGTTCATATGCTTCATTCTCGTTGTGGATCACTGCATTAAGCAATTTCTCTACCTCGGGTGACTGCAGATTTAAACATCATTAATACAAGGTTACAATACAGAAATAACAAGATAATAATATCATAATAATACTATAAAATGCCGTTAAGGAATGTTATTAGCCTCCTAAAAGAAAATCAAGTCAGCATATCCAATATTACCTTAATAACATTATGATACTACCAAAATAACATTAAATCCTTGCATCAGTAACGTTACATTGTGATACTACCAAAATAACACTGTGATACTACAAAAATAACACCAAATCCCCACGATAGTAACGTTACTTTATGATACTACCAAAATAACAATGTGATACTACCAAAATAACATCAAACAACAACTAATATTATAACGAACAACCAGAAATGGAAAACAACTGCAAAAACAACCAGTGTATCACCGTGATAATACCTAAGTAACACCAAATCCACATGAAAGTAACGTTACATTGTGATACTACCAAAATAACATTGTGATACTACCAAAATAACACCAAATCCTTAAGACATTCACTTTACATTATGATACCACCAAAATAACACTGTGATACTATCAAAATAACATCAAACCCCAACAAATATTCTAATGAACAATAAGAAATTGAGAGCAACTGCAAAAACAACCAGTGTATCGCCATGATATTACCTAAATAACACCACATCCCACCCAACCAAACCTTAGCGTTAAAACTCATCTAAAAATAGAGCAAACTTCATTAGCAATAAAATTATTCCTTAAAACCTAGAACTGCATTCAAACAAGTCCTTAACGTACCTGCCGATGTCCTTCTGCCGCATCTAAAATCTGCTCAATCTCATTATTATCGGAAATATTCTGAGATTCTATCTCATTGTTATATTTATCAGGAGTATTTTGAGATTCCACCAACATTTCTTCGTCAAAAATTATTTCCATCGAACCAACTCCAGCGAACACAAGGCAAAAAATCAGAATATACCGAATCCCTAAACCCTAAAGTAGACAAAATGCCACTTTTTTTCAATTGGCGGGAATCGAAAAGAACAAAAAGTGCTTTTTTGTGGGCGGGATTCGGGTCGAGTAATGTAAAAAATAGGCATTTTAAGATGAAAAGCCACGTGGAATTCCACGTGGCAAATTTTTATTCGGTACCGCATGTAGGAGCTCATGCGGTACAAGTACCGAATAAAAATTCCAAACAGAGGTTTTTATAACTAAGAAATGAGGAGAAAAAAAAATCTCCATGAAAAAGAAACCAGTGATGAATATTATTTGCTTACGTACGTACGCTTACACTAGGCAAATATTCTCCCAAAGAGAGGCTTATATAACCAATAAATGAGGAGAAAGCCTACGTACACCTATATGTGAACCGAAGTCGAGGGAGGCGGGAGAAATGAAGACAAATGCCACAGAGAGTAGGGTTCGGTGATGGGATCGCGATGGGAAAGGGCGCCAGGCAGTTCGCGGCTCGAAGAGGGCAAAAAGCAGGCGATCTCTTGCGATAAGATCACATGTCTAGAGATAAGGGAGAGAGAGGAGCAGACAACATGAAGGCTGCTTGATCGGTCACGAACGAGAGCGGGAGAGGAGGCGAGGGGCGGACCGAGCAAAAGAAAGCAAAAAAAAGCTTATGAATTTAGGGATTTAAGAAAAGAAAGAAAAAAAGAAATAAATAATATTTATAATTTAAAATTCCCAATTCATGTGTGCATGAAACAACATCAGAATGGGTGTCCTCCCTAGGTAATTTCGACATCCCAGACACGTCGGCGTGGTCCGTTTCGTCATTTGGAGTCGTTTGGACAACCTCTTCATTGATCGGGTCAAGAACGTGTCAAACTCTATTTTCGTCAAAATTTTGGTTCGAACTCAATTGCTCAGGATGTTGTAGATGGTTGTCATGAGAGGTTTAGAAAAGATTTGGAGTGATTTTGAATTGATTTGGGAGTTCAATTTGAGGGATTTTGGGCATTCGGTCAATTTTGGTACATGGCTAAATTGGGGCAAATTGAAGGTTTTGGTTTTGGGTTGAAATTGGATTCAAATGTGGGTCAGTTGAGCTTAGACTTGGTTTGAATTGAGTTTAATCATGATGAATTTGAGTTTATAATTGAAATTAAAGAGGATTGGGATCGAATTGAATTCAATTGAAGGGTTTAAGTTGGCTTTGGGGATATAAGGCTGAGTTGGGTAATTTGGTGAAATTGAGGTGTCAATCATCATGATTTGAGCCATGGACCAATGGAATCTCCATTCGGGTCCTCTAAGTACTGGACTTATCTAAATCCCAGCCTAGGCCTAGAGGGTCTAGGAAACCATCTACATAAGTCTCCCAAAGGATCAAAGGATCAAAGTCAACAAGTTTAGGTTTAGGGTTGTGAGTGAATGGGAGTGAACGCTCCAGACCAACTTCCAAGGCCAATCCTAAGGCCAAGCAGTCTTATGGGGATTCACCTTGAGCTCCCCCATATTGACCCCACCCCACCTATTATGTGCTAGAGGTTAAGACCAATATATGGAATTTCAAGTTGAGTAAAGAATGTTTTAGAGTTTCTAATGGTGAGGGTTCCTTTTATAGTTATTTAGGAATAGTCAAAAAGAAATTCCAATAGCTAGAACCTAGGCTACTAAAGAGAAGAAAGCTAGACCTCAACCAAAAGTGAGGTCAATAGGGTACTACGCAAGTATACGTTTCATTTCAAGTAATATAGGATTTTCTTTAAAAAACCTCAGTATCGATCCCACGAGGAATGTGGTAACTCTTAAAATCAACTTACAGAAATTCTATTTAATTAAAAAAATAATAGCTTAAAAATGATATGCTCATTAAAAATTATTACTAAAAGAGCTAAAAAGAAAGTAACAAATAAATGTAAAAACTTAACAAAATATAACAACGAGTTTGCATGTTATGAGAAACCTTTTTCCTTACGAAGAGATTTTAATCTATGCAGAAATCAAATGATTCAAGACAAAATTTAGGTATTGTGACAAATAGAAGCATACTTTATTCTTTACCCCTCCCAGTGCTTGCAAAGAACATTAGCTAACTTAAAGCCGATTCCTCAATATCTTGACTCAACATCAGTGCTATCTAGTTTCTCACCCCTAGATGCCCCTAGCCTATGACATCGTAATGACCAAATCCCAACGTCAAGGTACTGAACCACATCCATGTTATATTTTAACTCTTATTTATTTATTTTGGTATTGTTTTCTGGAGTTCATCCTTGCAACATGTGGTTGTATTATATTTCACTGAAGCAGAATTTCTTCCTGCTACTGAAGCCATAAAGGAAGCATTGTGGCTACAAGGTTTTCATTAAGAATTGGGTTTCAAACAAAGAAGCAATCATGATAATTTGTGATACTCAAAGTGCGATATACCTGACGAGGATTCCTATTTTTCACAATCGTTCAAAACACATTGACATAAAATTCCATTTCATTAAGGATGCAATTGCAAATGGAGCTATTAGAATTATGAAAATTGACAACACTTTGAATCCTACTGTCTTAACAAATAGTTTAAAATATTCAAGTTCTATTTCGATTCTTCAATTGCCGAGAACTGAGTACACATAGCAAGTCTTGTTTTAATGTCCCTTGATTTTTGTATATTTGTTATGGATCAATTTGGAGATTTTTATAATTGATCCAAAATCTATGTTTCTTCATTTCTTTTCAATTTTCCTGCCTGCTGCTTTTCTTGTTCTTCCTCTTACATTATCTCAATGAGCTCATTAAACTATTAACATTTATAATTATAGTTGGTATGACCAATCAAATTTGTTTAGAAGCTTTAACTATAATTAAGAGCTAGTTTTTCAAGGCTACTTCAACTCAATTTTAAATGATCTTGACATCATTAGCTTTATCTCTTTGAAATTAGTCGTACATTTGTTTAAATGGAATCACTTTGACTTCTAAAATATTTTATGAAAGTTTTGAATGTAAGTTGGAGTGACTTTTAGAATATTCAGGCAGATATACTTAACAAAAAACTGCACTTATGTAAGAGATGTGAATAAACGTATTTCTTTCCTTAACAATTTCTTACCCAATTCTTACCAAATTCTGAGAAAATATGAGAAGA
>JXCR01122636.1:0-11033 GCA_002079205.1 Phalaenopsis hybrid cultivar | reverse complement strand
CAATAAAAATAACATGTAGATTCTCTTTACTCTCTCTATACTTCTCCATCAAACCTCTAAATCAATGTATAGCTTCCATAGTACATTTTCTGGCATAAATCCAAACTGATTATGATAATTTTTTGTATCACGTCTTAACCTATCGTCAATTACCCTCTCCCATAATTTTAAAGTATTATACCTTAACTTAATTCTTTTATAATTTGCATACTCTTGTGCATCCTTTTTATTCTTAAAGATGGGACCAAAAGACTCTTCCTCCACTTTTTAACCATTTTTTAAGTTTTTAAAATAATATTAAAGAGTTTAGTAAGCCGATAAACTCTCAAATCTTCTAAATATTTCCACACTTCAAATGGGATATCATCAGGTCCTACTGATTTTTCACCCTTGAACTTTTTTAAAGTCTCCTCAACTTTATTTTTTTTAATGTGACGGTAAAAATAAAATATTTTATTATTATTATCAATATTAAGATCATTAAGCTTAATTGTATTTTAAGAACTTCATTGAAAAGTTTAGCAAAACAGCTCCTCACCTATGTTGAATATGTTTCTCTGAAAAACACCTTTTGACTTTCATCTTTAATACACTTTGCTTGAATTAAACTTATATTTTTTTTCTCTTTGTTTCATTAGTTTATACATAAATTTTTCACCCTATTTAGTATATAATTTATTATAAAGATCACTAAAAGCAAAATTCTTAGCATCACAAGTTATTCTCTAGACTCCCCACAAATCATCTTATATTATAATATGATGATAATATAAGAAAATTTTAATAAGAATTTGAAAATAATTAAAACTAGAAATCAAAAAAACTAATTCTGTTGAAATCAATTTTATAATAAAATCAAAATCACTAAACAAGTTAATAACAAATAAAGTAGAAGAAAAACGCATTCAATGAAAATACCAAAATACCAAAATATAGAAAAAACAAGCATAATATTAACTTCCCTTAAAATATTGTAGTTGCACTTATGTAATGCCTAAAAGAATTATATCAAACTCACAAAAAATGGAAAACAGAATCAAATTAATTCAGCACAAAAATTTTAAACAACATATCTCAAAAAACTATTTATCGATTCTCATAACCTAGGTTAATAAAAGAAAATCGGCACAGAGTTAGTTCAAATTTTTTTAGAGTTCGTTTAAATTTAAATAAAATTAATCTAAGAATAACTTTTAATTCCCAAAACAATTGATTAACCTTAAAATCAATTTAAATTGTAATAGTTCATACCAATTCCTTATTCACAACATCCCATCCCTAAACGATAAACCACATGAAATAGTGCCCATAAGCCAAATAAAAAGCCCACCATAGTTCATAAAACCACAAAATCATCCCAATGCACACGAAATGACAAAGGCATAACTCCTACAATCCACATCACCACTTTCCTTACAAGCATAACTTGTCAACAACAAGCATAATTTCACTGCAGCCCCTACTTTAATTTTTTTTAATGCATAATTTGAACAACACCAACCCAACAGTAGCCCTTCAAAATAGTCACCAATCTCAATTATTCTATGCAATATGAAGAAATAATGAAATCATCCATGGCCTCCTTAGTATGAAGATATAATGAAATCATCCATGGCCTCCTTTGTGTATTAACCTAACTTAATCAAGAACAAAATCATACCAATAAAATAAATCAACATAAAGCTAGGAAATGCCTTGCTCATACATCATCACAGGCATGCGCACAAATAGAAATTATACATAAAAAGAACTAACAACTAAATAAATCAACTAAAAAAATACATAAATACATAAGAACGAATATTTGATGAGATACTTCCTATGATTATACGTACAGAAATTTCAATCACATATAAGTTTCATGAATAAGGCTCGATGCATGCTAGAGAAATTCCAAACTAATAAATCCAATGGTTCTGTGTGACCATGTAAATATGTACATTTACAGGTGTTGTAATATTTTTTATACAATAAATGGACTTTAAGAGCAAGGTAAGGTAAGAAATAGTGCCATACAATAACTAAATTTCTGCTTGAACAAAATCTGCAAATAGTCAATGAATAAAATCATGCATATACACAAAATAAATTGAAAGTTCTATGAATTGCAGCCTACAAAAAGAACCTCCAATGCTCAATCAATAGCATAGCTTGAAGGCACAGAGTTATAACAAATTTAAACAGTTTTACATATACGAAGCAAAAAGAGGATCCTTTAAGTTAAGCTTTTGGAGAGTAGTATTCCCTTGGATACAATGGTGAAATATATGGAGAGATAAGTCGTACGTCTCCAAGATCTATTTGATCAAGAGCACTATGTCTCACTTTAACAGAGAGTGGAGAATCAAACCACGTGAGAATTGAGTCTTTTCATGGACCACAATTCACTTAACAATGAGACCCTAAGGGCTTGTTTAGAATCAATTTTGCTTGTTGTTTTTGTTTTTTATTTTTTCTTTTGTTTGATGTGTTTTTTTTACATGTTCTTATTTAAATTTTTTAAAAACAAATTAATATGATTTTGAAACGCAAAAAACAAAAATTAAGTATTTGAGTGTTATAAAAACAATCATATCTTAATCAAACAAACCAAACATGTTTTGTTTCAAATCAAACACAAACAAAACAAAATAAAAACAAAAAATAGATAACAAAAATTAAAAGTGATCCCGAATGGCCCCTAAGCATTTAGATTACATTTGAAAAACTAATGCAAATGGATTCGAGATTAGTTTCGATGGTGGTATAAATTAGACAATTAAATCAATGCTAACAACTCCAAAAGCAGCACCTAAGAGTTGTTTTTGTACTGAATTCAATTGGCATATTGACATAAACCTTTACATTAACAAGCAAAACAAAGCAGTGCAAGAACTAGAAAGATAGTTATCCTACAGAACATAATAAGAAGCATGATGCCCTTGACAAACCGGCTAGAATTAATAAGAAAAATACTATAAGAGCCGCATAATGTTTAATAATCTATTATTCATTGAGCGATAAACTAATACAAAGTTACAGAAAGGGAAAGAAGAAGAACACTTCATTTCCCAAATTGACAACTCTACTGATATTTACCTACATTTACTGATACAATTATGACTTCAATCCTACGAACAGATTTTTATTTTTTATTTTTCAGAAAAGTCCAACTTCAATAAACTTAACGAACACAAAGATTTGATCACATGACGTACCTGATAATAAGGCAAAAAAAAAAGAAAAGAAATATAGGAAAAAACCTCTCTCTTTCAATATGGGATTCACAGACACCTTCCGATTGCCTGCAGTTGCAAACAATAACGCCGAAGGCCGCCAATGCAGCGCTCAAAGACGCTACGTCAGGGGGGGTCCCAGCATGGGGGAACTGGTTCGAGAGCCAGATCACCTCGGTATCCCGCCACGCAAAGACACCGGAGCAGCCGACCCACAGACCCTCGTCGGCTGCTACAACCACCGGCGCCGCCCATCAACGTCTCAGCAGCCGCAGCAAACCACCAAAAACCCCTTTCGACGGCTCCACCCCTCGATTCTCAAAGCCCCTTCAAACGCACAACTCATCGAACAGGTGGCAGGCCACTCACATGAGACCCACCCTCAGGGACGATGACAGCCTCACAAGCTGCCCAGCCTTCACGGCTCCGCTTGCTGCGTCGGGAATATCAACAACAGTGGTTCCGAATTACATGGCTCCCACAGTTTCCGCCAAAGCAAAGGTAAAGGCAGCTGCAATGGAAAGCGGCAGAGGAGCAAAGGAGGGTAGGAGGTTTTCATTTGCACTGAGCCAGAGCATCGGGTCCCTGAGACTGTTCTCTGCGATGAAAATGGTGGCTCCGCCAGTTCCTCCGCCGAAAGTGATCAGCGGCAGGCACCGGTCAACGCCTTCGGTCGGTGAACTGAGCGTGGATTCCACCGTCTCCCTCCCGGCTGGTATAGGAAGGAGACCTTCCAGGGAATCCTACAATGCCCGTCCAGCATAATAAACAGGGGTTTGTGTGCTTTTTCTTCAGATTGGTTTCATTTCAATGTTTTTTATTAATTTAACAATTGATTTTCCTTTTTCTTTGGTCGTGTTTAATAATTCCTTCCTATTGCACCTCCTGATTGAATTTGGATGTTTTTTTTATTGGTTTGAGATTGTGCTTAGCTTGACAATAATAATGCATGCTTGGAACAGTATTTGTGCTAAATGATTACAGCATCAGATACAAATTAATTTTTGTCTTATTTTTTAGAGATTCACATTCACGCTTATATTTACAGTCAAATTTTTTATATTTATTTTTATAACACTCAAATTTTTAAAGCACATAAAAATACAATTAATAGTTATTTCTTTTTTAAGAAAATCTTTCATATGTGTGTGTGTGTTTGTTGAGACATGAGAGTGTTATATTGGTAAATATTAAAGTTTATGTGAATTTTAAAATAACAAAAAAGTATATGTTAGATATAAAACAACATAAAAATAATGTGTTATATATGTAAACCCCCAGTTTTTTTTTTTTTTTTATCTCAAAGAATAAATGCTTATAACAACACCATATGATAGATTGCTATTTTGCCCAAGATATTATATGAAGGTTCTTAAGAAATTTTTTTGGGGCTATCATTAAATTCTTGTACCTTCAAAGTTATTTTTTTTAAATTTTTATCGACATTATTTTTACCCTGTTGCTGCATTACTCTTTATTTTGATCAAGCAAGAGGACAATAAAATAAATAGATCAATCCTTAGCTTTATTGATAGCATTAGCCTGAATCTCAAGAGTTAAACAAGTATTTAAGAATTTTATTTCCTTGCTCAAAGTTAGAATACTCTTCTTCCTGCAATTTCTTTAGTTGTAATCTTGTTAGGTTTCATTCAAAAGAATTTTTAGTGAGGCACAAGCATTGTTAATGCTGTTTAATCACATTTGCACTCACATATGTGATACTAAAATGATCCCAAATCTCTTTTTTTTTTTTTTTTACACATTTACGCAAACATGTAATTATTAAACAATAAATCATAAAATAAATAACTTTTTAACGTATGATTTAACACTACTAATTCATGGTCATTAGGTACGTCTTCGGTTGTTATATGCAATTTTAATAATTTTACGATTTCTTTAGGGTCAATTTTAATTTTGATTTTTGTTTTTTCTTTTTCTTTTTCTTTTAAAATTTTATTTGTTTAGTGTGTTTTTTACATACTTTAATTTTTTGTTTTACATGTTTTAAAAATACTTAAAAATAGCTTTTAGGTCTTTTAAGCGTTATTAAAAATAATCATACTTTAATCAAGTAGTCAAACATGTTTTGATTCAAATTAAAATATAAACAAAACAAAATAAAAATAAATAATAAAAACAATCCCAAAAGGTCCTTTGGCATCCATAAATTTTGAAGGATATACATATAACCTACTTCTACTAAGTTTTATAGGAAAAATTCAATACACATTTGTACTTTCAAGAAGTTAGATAGTTTATCATCATATTGTGGAGTTTTAGTAATAAAATGTCATTCTACTATAATGTTACTTTCAAAATGTACCATGATATTTTTTTTTAATTTAGATTAGTACATAAAAAGCTTAGTCTCATGCTAAGTAGATGTTATAAGTCACCTAAGATGAAGAAAAATTGGATATGTTATATTTTTTTATGTGACAAAAGCTTTGTTTAATAATTTATTTATCACATTTAAATAATATAAAAAATAAAATTTTCCCTTTGAATACAATAGTTGCATACACCAATCAATTTAAAATATCACTCTATTTTTTTATGTTTTATGATGACAAAAAAATATATCATTCAAGAATTTTCAATTAGAAATATAATAATGAGGTAAACAAAGCAACATCATATATTAATTGAACTTTGACTTTTACTCTCTTTCTTTTCAAAATTAATCTCGCAAGTAACGAATAATTTTAATTATNTCTATTTTTTTATGTTTTATGATGACAAAAAAATATATCATTCAAGAATTTTCAATTAGAAATATAATAATGTGGTAAACAAAGCAACATCATATATTAATTGAACTTTGACTTTTACTCTCTTTTTTTTCAAAATTAATCTCGCAAGTAACGAATAATTTTAATTAAAATTTTAAAAGAGAAATAAATTTTAATTTCTTTATTATTTTCTTTTCGACTCAATACTCTAGAGGAATCAATATCTTAGAATATTGAAATTCAAGGTCAATAAATGATCGTATAACCAAAAAGAAAAGATAAAGAATATTAAAATTGTTATAAAAATTAAGTGAGCTAAGCTATAATAGTTTGGCCTTTTGTTCATCTAGCATCCATTCTTTTTGTCTTTTTCTCAAGTTTTTTTTAATAGTCTCTACTTCCAATATAACGTGGAGAAATCTTTCTTCATATAAAACTGAGAAGTACTTTACTCATAAGATAATCAGTTAGGTAATAATTTTTATTTCAATGGATGATACTACCCACTTTTAGTGTAACCTACTATCTATTCAATACTCTATAACATTAATCGTTTGTGATTAGGTATTACTTTCCTCAAATTAGATAAATATTTCATCAACATTCAAATACACATAAGTTCAAATGGCTAAATAACCAAGATAATTTAGATTAAGAAAATGCATATCTTCTAATTTCTATTAACAATATCTCTCTTAGAGTCTACAAGTGAAAATGTGTGGTAATTATCAATTATCTATTATTACACCTATAGTGAGTGCATGATAACAATTTTTAACCTTAAATTAAAAGAAATCTTTCATTAATGTTGATTCAAACTTAAAAATCAAGTTCTTAGTTGCTTCCATAGTATGATATGATCGTACAGTAAAATGAATTAAATTCTCTAATCATTTTTGTTAGCTCCTTTGATGAGAATGTTTATTAATTTTAATTTAGGATGCATATTATATAGATAATCATTATCGCACAATATGATTAGTTTATATTTTAAATTATTTTATTGAATGCATAAATAATATTTTCAATCTAATTTTTATTATAGCATATTTTCTTTTATGATTTCTATTATTATATATGGTATGATTCATTTTGAATTTTTAAATAAGATTCTCTTGCTTAATTTAGTTATTTTCTTAATTTTAATTATTTTTGTATGAGAGTTAACTAAAATTTTTCAATTTTTTTCTTAATGCTTGACATTATGATGGACTTTTGGTTCACTCAAGGTAATTATGCAATTTGATTCACATGAGCTATAAATACACTTTACTGCATTTTTTTCTTGATTTATTTCAAGATTGGCCTGAAATAGTTGAGATCACTCCTACTTTAAACATTATAGAATTTTTATTACACGTTAAGATTTAAGATCATCACATTTGTAATTACAAATTTATGCTCATGAGGTTAATAAGAATAAACTCCCAAATTCCATTTACAACCTAATTTGATCTATAACAAAGCATAAAACTCAATCAATAGTTTTTCTTATATTTCTTGTTCATGCAATTTTTATGGAAGATCAAAAAAGAATTCCTTTTAATATTATTTTTTTCTTATTTCCATTCTTCTTGTTGATCTTTGATGTGCAAAAACATACCACAAAATTCTTCTGCATGAAAATAAAGAAAACGAGAAAAATATCAAAAGTTTCTTATGGAGTGATGAGGCCTACTGTTGACCTCATTTTTGGATGAGGTATGTCTTCCTTTTCTAGAACTTAGGATCTAGCCATAGGGTTTTCTATATTGAGTTTCCTAGGAGACTAGTGGTGGGGCTAATGCCAATTAGAAAATCAAGCCCTCTTTTGACACTTTGTAGTCTTATATGTGTGGTTCAAAATCCTTAAACACTTGGTTGATTTAATTAGAACTAACATATTAAAGCTCAAATTGAGTTCCTATAAGGATTGTTAATGCCGTAGGAAAACTCTTTGTGACATAGGGTTTCATCGTTTTGGAGTGACATACACATTCACTCCACACACACTTACACTATACGCATAATTACATCAAATTTAAATTCAAATAACTCCCACACTCACACATGACTCTAACCCACTTGTGAACCACTCCCTCACCAAAATTAAGATCAAACCTTCAAAACTCCCATGAGCAACAATTGAAAGCCTAAAATCTTTTTTTAAAACCAAAACCACCTTAATCGGCACAAATCCACTATCAAATTGAAATCCCCACCCAGATCATCATGACAAATTAATGACCCCATGAATCTCAAAAGGCCCAAACCCAAACCACATAACCAATTTTTTTAAAAATAAAAGCCCACCAAGACAAAGCCTAAATCCAAATTCAATTAAAAATATAAGCCCATAATCTCGTGATTTTAAATGGCCAATATTGAGCTCATGACCTAGTGACATAAAAATTTCACAAATTACCAAAGTCCACTTCCCTTTAACTTATGAAAGCCATATGGCTTCAGGCAAGCCAAGCAGCCATGCATAAGCCACACATGAGCCACCATACCACTTATAGCTAAAGCAGGATCCTCTTTCAAGGTCCCTTAAGAATTACTTAACCACTCCCATGATTCACCTAAGCCCATGATTGAACCTTAATCTGCATGATTAGGACTTGACCATTCAAGCCCACATTCTGACCATCACGCCTAGCCACCATGGAAAGTGAACCAAGCCCATTTGCATGAATCAAACCCATGGTTGACCCAAAATCACTGCAAATCCTTTTCACTTAAATCCATCCCATGTACACATGGCACCACCTAATTGACTTCACCAATCTTCACCACCGACCTCCCACAGTGACAACACAAGATCCACCACCCCACCATGGCCGGTGGAAAGCTCAATATCGAGAACCACCAAAAGGGTAAAAACCAAAACTAAGCCCATCCATTGTGGCTCACCCCCATTGTACTTTTGCTTTTGTTATCTCTCCACCTAAGAACTATCTTGCACCCCAAACCCTAGTCAATTGAAGCCCCATGACTGAGCTTATAGATAGAACATCTCCATAGCCAAAAATTGAAGGTGTGCACGAACCTTGATGAAGTCCTATCGAATTGTCTCCAAATCACTCATACACTCACACGAAGCTCATCCCCATCATTTCTAAGCTCCCAAATCGCCAATGAAACCCAAATTTCTCCATTAAAATCCATTACTTTTTTGTCATAATTTTAACCTCTCCAAAATCCTAAATTGATTGTTCTGAAAGCTTCCTCACAATCTAAAAAAACTTTCTCAATCAAAATCCCCCTTTCCCACAACCTCTAACCTAGTACTAGAGAAAACCTGACTAACATTTTGGTCAAAATCATACCTAGGCTAAACCAAGACTCAAATCAAAGCAAGGAGGAGATTCATGGGATCAAGGCAAAGCTTCTTAATCAATCCAATTGAGGCTTCACTTCTTGGAAAGAGGTATAAACTAAAAATTTTAAATTTTACCACGGTTTGGACTTTTGTAAAGAGACTCAACACTCCATTCTCACCTAGCTGTATAGATGTGTTCATCTCACTGAGATAAAGCTTTAGGAATAAACCTCATGTGATTTAGTTAATAATTGAGCAAGTTCTTAAGCTTAGAGTGTTGATATTTCTTGAGTTATAAGCTGGTAGGGACGATGGGTGGATGCAGTCCATTTCAGTGTATTCAGAACAAACGACATTGACAAGTTCAGACAACTTGATGGTGTGACTCAAGACTGCAGACCGTGGAGTTACGAGGTGATCACCAAAATAAGATGTTGTTTTAAGTATACAATTTATGCTTATTTTTTATGATATTGCAATTTAAAGAAGGGTATTTTCATATTTTTGTTGCAGGTATATTAATTTTAGGCATTTGAAGCAAAATAGCAAAAATGACAAAATTTCGAGATAAAATAGTAAATTTTGGGAATTCTAGGGCTAGATTGGCGCTAGAAGAACCATTTTCCAGAGAGCTGGTACCTGATGTGCCAGATTGGTGTCAGAAGCGTCATTTGACAGAGAGCTGGCGCCAAAACAACCAGCTTTGGTGCTTGAAGCTCCAAAACCATGAATAACGTGGTCTTAAGCAAGTTGGCGCTAGTGTGCCATAGATGAATTTTTGCGAATTAAGGCGGTTCAGGACAAATTTTGCACAAATTTCAAAAGGGACACTTGTTATAAACACCCTTTGGAGTGATTTAATGCATCTAGACACTTCGAAAGGCTCTTTTTATGAAGGGATGTTTCTCTTGGATCAATGGACATGTCTTTTGAATTCAAAAGGGTTGGCTTTTGGATAAAATTTTTTAGGAAATTTTGAATTCTTTTTGGAGGGAAAAAACCTTAAAAAAAGAGAGTTTTTGGAGAGTTGAAGTGTGTGGTGTGTAAGGGGGGCGAAAAGAGAGAGAAAGAGAGAGAGAGAGAGAAAGTTAGGGCTTGGAGATTTACTTCAAGGATTATAAGAGAAGAGGGAAGGTGAGAGATTTCTTCTTCATTACCATTCTAAGAGAGAATTGAGAGTACTTGTAAGGAGAGAAATGTTTGAAGAGAACTTCTAGGGATTTGCTTGAGAAGGATTGTGAGATAAGTTATGTCTTTTATTTCTTCTGTACTGTAAACTTTTTTTTATATATGAAATTCATGTTTTTTCATATCCTTCTCATGAATCCTGAATAGTTTTTTTTATCATTCTCACTACTTTAAGATATGGTTTTGTAAAAAATTGATTTTTTTATACGGTTTAAAATATCAATAATTTGTGATGATTTGAACTCTGATCTTCATTTACTTTTTGATCTGGCCAATTGATTTGTTAAAATATCTTGAGAAACATATGTTCCAAAAGGGCTATGAATTCTACAACATAGGGAAAATCATATTTGATTTAATCGGAGAGGATGTCATCCATGGAGTTGAGTGCAAATAAATAGAGAAATATACTTTGTTTGATGCAGAATTGGAGATTTTTAAGTGATAGATTAAAATCCACAATTTGGTCTAGTTGATTGAAAACTGATGCGAGAATGTTAGCCCTCAAGTGAGGGAGTAGTGAGAGCTCTGAAGTGTCAGTCGGTATCCTCCCAGCCTAACCACAGAATTAGCGACCAAACTCTAAATTATTCA
>JXCR01122632.1:135603-156725 GCA_002079205.1 Phalaenopsis hybrid cultivar | reverse complement strand
CAAGGGCAGTTAGGTAATTTGGAGGTGCCTAGGGGCAAAATACCAAGTTAAGCATTTCACATAGAATTGGATAGATATCCATTCTAGATGAACCATGGATTAATGTATTGTGAAGATATGGTATACCCTAGTTCCAAGTCAACACCCAGGGTCGACCCTAAAGAAAAATAATCCTATAGGGACTCTTCTTGAATTCTCTTATAATGATCTTATCTACAAAATGTTGGAGTCAACACCCAGGATTGACCCTAAAGCCAAGTAATCCTATGGGGATTCTTCTTGAATTCTTTCATAATGATCTTACCTACCAAATGCTAAAGGTTAGGACCAATATGTGGAACTTCAAGTTGAGTAAAGAGAAGAGTTTTGAGTTTCTAATGATGAAAGATCATTATGTGGAATTTCAAGTTGAGTAAAAAGAAAAGTTTTGAATTTCTAATGGTGGGGGTGATCAATATGTGGAATTTCAAGTTGAGTAGAAAGAAGAGTTTTGAATTTCTAATGGTGGGGGTACTCCGGGGATTCTTCTTGAATTCTCTTATAATGATCTTACCTACTAAATGCTAGAGGTTAAGATATGTGGAATTTCAAGTTGAGTAAAAAGAAGAGTTTTGAATTTCTAATGGTGGGGTACCTCTTCAAATTTTCTAAGACTAGTCAATAGGAAAGTGTGAAACTTCAAGTTGAGTAAAAAGAAGAGTTTTGAATTTCTAATGGTGGGGTACCTCTTCTTTTTTTTGAGATAGTCAATAGGGAAATCCTATGGCTAGACCTAGGCTACTAAAGAAGTTTTCTAGACCTCAACCAAAAGTGAGGTCAACAAAACCATCAATGGGAAGTTTTTTCTTAGCTTTTTAGTTGTGAGGGATTAGTGAATGAGTGGAAGGCTGACTGTTATTGTGGAGAAGAGACCATTTATTGTGTGTTTAACATGTTTTTATTTGTTGAAATGAAATTCGGCATAGTTTTTTTGCTATGGTTTTTTTCGATGATGCATGGATAATTTCTCTTTATGTCTTTGTGATATAGGGGTAGTTAATTTTTATCATAATTTTTTTGAAATATTTTTCTATTAGCATTTTGTTTATAATTTTATGGCTCATGTGGTTGGTTAACCTATGAACATCATTTACTCCTAATATGACCAACTAAGATGTTAAAATATTTTGTGAAACTATGACCTCTAACATTTGTATAGTGGGAACGAAGGGTTAATCACAGAATACCGAGAGGTTAAATAAATTTCAGTTGACTTCTGCAGTCATTCAAAGGGATCAAAATATTTCTATGGAATTCCATTAGGATTGAAGGAGCCTCAGTAAATTAGAGTTTTTTCTACATAAATAATTATTAAGGCTTTCAACATGGGATTGATATGCAGACATGTAGACCACATAATCTTAACATGTGCACTTGAGTTGTTGGCTAACTTACTTCACAGTAAGTTTTGGCACTTCAATGACCTATAACCATTGTGTAGCTGAAACAAAAGGGTTAACCAAAAAATTTTGGAGGATAAACAAGTTCCATTGGGATTCTGTAACATTTTTTGGGGATCTGAACATTTATGTGGAATGCTATAGGAATTTAGGAAGCCTGAAATTCATGGATTCTAGTCTTTTTTGTCCTATAGATAGGCATAAGAAGAACTTATATCCCTTATTGACAACTATCATGAAGGAAAAAATTTAGGAATATCACGATTTATAATGATCCCCGAATCACAAAGGCAAGTGTCCCATCATTGTTAAAGAACCTCAAAGATTTTCTCTCCTTTATGTGTTTTATATAGTATGCTTTATGATTTGTTATATTAAGATTTTAGGATTCAAACCACTTTATGAGATCACGCCAAGCTAGGTTCACAAGATTAGTAAATTAATTTTTTTTGCTATAGTAAATGTTAAACATTTTCTCGTAGGATCGATATGTGGACTCTTAAATTGCATACTACTTGAAACATGCACTTACACTGTACTGATAACTCCATGATAAGTTTTAATGTGTCATGTTTCTGGCATCATTGTTGCAAATATGCATTAATAATTATTTTCTTAGGATAAATTTGGTTGAACTACCAAAAATCTAGGTTAGTACTTTTATTTTCCTATTTATATTATTTTTTCTTGCTTTTTATCTTGCTGCACTTATATTGTTGCTTGTATTTTCTTACAGGTGCTTACAAAATGTTTTAACCCTTTGAAATGACAAACCATCATGAAAAATATTTTAGTTCTTTTGATTATTATAATAACACATTGATGGTTAGCCTTCAAAATCTCAACCCCCTTGACATAGGAGCTATGTTTCCCTTTTCCAATTCCTACAATTCCAACTAGACTGCTTACCCAAACTCTAATTGGAACATTAATGAAATTATTGTAGAATACCAATATTTGGGGAGATCTCAAGCCAACCTTGTAAAAAATTTGAACAACTTGGGCAGGGACCACATTTTCCAAACTCAACCTTAGGAAGTCACCTCAAAACCTAAATGTAGGGAGGGTAACTTGTTATTTAACAAATTTGTATTACATTTGAAGAATTAATCCAACACCAACACCCAAAGTTGATTGACCTACCCAAGCTTCAATTAAAAAAATTATAACCATAGTGTAGACTACCAACATTGGCAGAGGGCACAAGTCAATCTTGTAAGAAGTTGGAATAATCCAGATAGTGACTATCCCGAAGAAAATGATTATCTAAAGAAATTAATGATAAACCTAAGGAAGGAGTTACAAAGCCAACCTGATGATATTAAAAACATAAAAAATCAATTTTGGTAGTTAGTTAACCTATAATACTAAAATACCCAAAGGGATGGGAGGGGTATTAAAGGGTCATAACTATGAATTTGAAAGGTTGATCCTTAAAAAGCATGCTGAGTTGGATGAATTTGGTTGAAAAACGACTGAGGAAGAATGTGCTCCTCTTTTCAAGTCAATTCCTTGCATTGTGAGGGAGATAGTTGAGCTTATATTATCACCCGTAGGAGTGCCCCAAGGGGAAGAGTTGGAAGATAGCTCTAGACAAGAGAGTGACCTAGTAGAATTAGATCAAGAACCTGAAAAAACTAAGGAGAACCCAAACCAAAATTTAAGAAACCTTGAATTATCTTATAAAAATTTGTTTATTACAACTTGTGAGGGAAACACTAATCTACAAATACGGGAGTTAATTGGGAGGAATTTAGAATAAACCCCCTACATACCCTCTAAAAGACTGCCATCGAACTGAGTGTAAGAAGTTACAAGAAAAATTAAATTTTGAGGACTTAGGAAGAAATCAAGGATCAACAAAATATTGGGTGATTGATCAGGGAAATTGGATTTTTTGATCTTGGAGGAAAGCTTTTTTTGTCAAACTTAGGATCTTAAACCAAGCGCTATCTTGGGAGGCATGTATTGAGCATGTTTTTAATTTCTAAATTTGTTTCAAAATTTGTTTTGGAATTTGTTTTAAAATTTTATTTAAATTTTCATTTGGATTAATTTTGATTTTTATCCATCCATGGAATAGTTAATCCGAGATTTGAGGGGATAGGAGTCAAGAACCCAAATTTTTTACTTATGTTATACTTTCGTACCTCTTCTGATTCATGCATTATTACATATCTTGTATGCTTGTATTCAAAATTATTTTGATTGATATATCATTCAATTTTTTCTGCATATGTTAGCTTTTTAATTTACTGCTACTTCATGTCATTCACGTATTGGAAAAAATCAAGTTTGGGAAAGAAAGTGTACCTATTACAAACATGTTCACATAGCTCAATATAAGGTTCAATATTCACAAAGTAACTCCTATTAAGAATTCTAATGCATTCAAATTTCTTAACAAAATTTTTGAAAGAGCATAAATGTCAATTAGGAGAAATTAACCTTAATGATTTAATAAAAAGACTTCAGAACTTAAAAACTTTAATCTTTACTTAGTGAAATTTATCGATTGTTAAAAAAGTGTAATTTAAAGGTTAAGTAACAAACCAACGATGTTTTTAATTTTTTTTAGTTCATTTTAACATATTTAATTTTAACTTGATTCTTTTAATTGTAAAGATAACGTAAAGGTGTGGCACTAAATTATCACTATTGAAATTTATGGTTTAAAGAATACTACAATCATCATACTAAAATTCGAAAAGAAAAATGTTGCTAACCAGATATAGTAAATGATAAAGTGGTCAAGCCACTTCCTATAATAGGTGGCATGGTCACACCACTTCCCATGATAGGTGGTGTGATCACGCCGCTTTAGATCACTTTTTTGTAGGACTTTTTCATTCTAAATTGCTTGTATTAAACATCTGCAACCCACATAGCTTCAAGAGAAACCTTTCTAGAGTGTAAATTTATGATAAACTATTGAAGATAATAGATAAAGATAGAGAAAAATATAAGTACAATCGTGGAAAATTGACACAAGTTGTCATAGCTTCATGAAATATTTTAACATCCTAGTTAGTTGACCCGACCCGCAATTATGTAGATATTTATGTTCCTTAAAATGCCAAAAACTTGACCCAAATTAAATTTAGCAGCTAGTGGGAACAACTGTAATATGATAAAAAATAAAAAAAAATAGTTTTCTCAATAGGGGTACTACGTAAGTATACGTATCATTTCAAGTAATATAGAGTTCTATTTAAAAATCCTAATATTATTCCCACAGGGAAGACGTAAATGAGTAAAAATGAAATGAAATATAGGAATTTTAAATTTAAGAAAACTTTACTTAAGATTGCAGTAAATATTTAAAGATGAAAATTAAGTTTACTAATTTATAAAAAATGCAAGTAAAAGTAAATGTAATGACTTAGACAATGTATAAAAAGAGACTTTCTCATTGCTAATAATTCATAATCAGTGTAGGATTTCAAAATTGTTTAAGAAGTTAAATTTGGTATTGTGATAAATATGAGCTTACCTATTCTTTAATTCTTTTGAATTATGCAAATAAAATTGACTAATCTACAGTTGGTGTTGGCATGTATAGTAGTGTTGGGTAGTTTCTAGTCTCTCACTCCTAGATCACCCATTGTGCCCTCTCTATAGGACATACCAGTGACCCTTAGTTCCAATCTCTAGACCAAATTGATAAAAGAATCTAGCATGTCACTCTAGAAATATCAATTTTACGCCCAACAAATATTATCTACCTATGTATTTGCACCCCCCTTTCGACGATCATCACTGCTCTTTCCAAGGTAGAATGTGATACTTACAAGTTAAGAAATCTTAGCCCTCTCGGGTTTATAAGTTTCCTCAACAAATTTTAACAATACAAGTGATCAACTTGTAAAGTAAATGAAGATCCGGTAAAAATATCATAATAATTTTTAGAAATAAAAGAAGTTCTAAACAAAATCAAACTAACTTTCTTAATTACTTCATATTGACGGAAGAAAAAGAGAAAACTACTCTAAAAACATGGGGATAACAAAGCAAAACATATTTTACAAAACTCAAATCCAAAGTATAAAACTTAAAGACAAAGATACAAATATTTATCTTGAATGTTCCCCCAAGCACTCCTTTGAAAGTTCTTTGACTTCCTTGACTCCAACAACACTTACAAGACCACAAACTCCATAAATAACAAAGACTGACAAAGAAAACTTCTTAGACACTCACACAATATGAGACTCTATAGATCTGACTTTTCTAGCCTCTTGGAATTAATCCATATTTATAGAACTTCGAAAATGATGAAGGGTTGTTTCAGATATCTCTTCAAAATTCAGCTTCATTCAATGAATCTTCTAGAAAATAACTGTGCGCTTAGGCTTCCAACCGTCAAGCCTAAATGACAGTCAAATTTTGTATCTGGCACCTAGGCTTTAGTTTAGCCCATTTTGCTCCTTTTTTATGTATCTTTGCAAATTTTTACTCTTAAACAATTTTTCTTGCTCCCGCAACCAAAGACATAAACATACCTTTCATTAAAGCATAGTAGCCTCAAAAATTGACCATAAAATGTGCATAAGAAATAGTTAATTTTGATGTGGATCATTGGTCAGACTATGATTAAATAAAACTCAGAGGTTAACCAAAAACATAGGCCATGAAAGCATGAAAAAAGCTAAAAAATTTTAAAAAAAGCATAATAAAAATGACAACACCTACGTCACAGAATCACAAAGAAGAATTTACCACAAATCATCAAGAAAATAATAGCAAAAAAACTACGCAGAAATTCATTGCAAGGTATAAAGATATGTTACACTTGCAATTGACTTGTCTCCTTGACAAAAGAAATAACTCTCCCTCTCAGACAAACTGTCCCTCAAATTATCAAGAATACAAGGTGGAACTCAACCCAAAGGTTTCATCCTAAGGAAGGAAGAAAACTTAAAGGAAACACTAAAAAAACTCTCATAATCTTTGTCTCCAACCATCTCAGAACTCTCCTCCACCCTTAGGAATCCCTAAGAATCATTTTATATAAAGAAGAAAAATTTAGCAAGCGATTTTCCATCCAAAATTGATTTTTTGCCTATTGGAATGGTCACATCAAAACATGGAGTGGTTATGATGAGTTTCTAAACTAGGTGGCATGGTCATGTTTGATCTCAGCATGGTCACACTATAGTTCTGCAAGGATGGCGTGGTCATGACAAATTCTGGCATGGTTATGCCTCAGCTCTCGATCAGGGCACATGGTTATGCTTCCATGCAACTTTTTTGTTGGTTTTTCTCATTCTAGGTTGCTTATATTTGATATTTGTATCCTGCAAAAAATCAAGAAAAACCTTTCTAAAGTGTAAATCTATTTTAAATAAGTAAAAAATAATAGGTAAAATCTTGGTAAAATCACATAAAATTGATGCATTACAATACCCCCAAACTTACCCCATTACTTGCCCTCAAGTAATTGTATATCTCAGTTGGGATCTCATCGGAATAATATGTACTCCATATTTAACCTACTATGTTTACTTATTTAACATAGATTTACACATGAAATTTTTTTCTTGATGTTGTGCAAGAAACAAGTGTCAAATACGAGCAACCTGTAACGAGAAAAACCAATAAAAGTGGCCTAGAAGTCGCGTGACCATGCAACCTGATTGAGAGTAACAATGTGATCACACTAGAATATGGCATGACCATGGCATCCTTACAAAATTGTAGTGTGACTACACTGGGATTGGACGTGACCATGCCGCTCAATTTAGAAACCGAGTGTGACCACGCCATGTTTCGACGTGACCATACCGATGAGTGGAAAATAATTTTTGGATGGAATATCATTAGCTAAATTCATTTTTTTTTTATATAGAAATGATTCTTAAGGCTTTTTAAGGTAGGAGGACAGTTATTGGACAGCTGGAGATGGAGAATAGAAAAGCTTTTTTGAGTGTTTCCCTTAATTTTTCTTTTTTTCTTGGGTTGAAATATTTGGGCTAAGTTTCGTCTTATATTCTTAAGATTTTGAGGGAGATTGAGGGAGAGTTGCCATTAATGTGGAGAAGATAAGTTGATTGCAAGTGTAACATGTATTTGTTCCTTGAAATGAAATTTTGGATTTTTTTTTTGCTACGATTTTCTCAATGATGTGTGACTAAATTCTTCTTCGTGTCTCGGTGATATAGGGTAGTGGTTTCTATTATAATTTTCTGAGACATTTTTCTTGTAGCATTTTTTTTTGCTTTCATGATCTATATTGTTGGTTATAGTCTGAGTTTCACTTACTCATAGTCTGGTCAACTAAGATTTTAAAAAACTTTCACGAAGCTATATCCTATTACCACGATGTAGCAAAAAACAAAATGGTTAACCACAAAATTTTGAGAGGATAGTGTTGGCATCGATCATCCACATGCCCTCCTTTCATTCATTCTTGGCTTACGTCTCTCTTTCTCTTTTGTCATCATTGTTATCAGTCTGTAATTTGTTGTCGTTGTTGTGGAGTCGACAATTTTTTGCCAGTTATGTTTCTCTTTATCGGACTAATCCTTATCATAAAAGATTAGAGGATTAAGTAGATAATAATAGTAACAAATAAAAAGAGGCCTTTCAAGAAGATTAGATACCCACATATTTAAAGCATATATTTGAAATACCTTAAAGATATAATTATAGAGGAATCCTTATGAAAACTGATAAGTAGAGAATTCGAACTGTTACATTCATTCTGGAGTCCTCATCTTCTTATAAGGGCAAGCCCCTATAGTTAATTATTTCTTAAATAGTGAAGGCTATTTAAGAAAATCCTTGATTATGGTTAACAAAACGTTCTAAGAAGATTTATGTGTTATGGTCAAGGAAAGAAGAATCAACATCTCATTATAAGGGTAGTAGAATCCTAAAGAGTTCAACTATCCTATAAATTTATGTTCTTTTGAAATTCATCTTCTATCGTAGATTTTCAATACTCATCTTCGCCAAATAAAGTTAGCTCATCCAAGGATGATAGTCCATTCCTTGTCTTGAGTAGTCCTACAAAACAAAGTTAACAAAAAGCAATTTTTTATTTTGTCTATTTTTGTTTGTTGAGTTTTAAATTTTTAGACAACCCGGTCAAGATGTTCATGGCTCCATCGTCTGATACACTGAAAATATATGCATTTTTAGACTCTTATTTTATACTCTTTTTTGGTGATATTGCACTTTAATGGAAGGTATTTCGATGCTTTCTTGCAGATTGTTGATTTTTAGGGCTTAAAGCAAAAAGAAAGCAAAAATGATGAAATTTGGAGTCAAAATTACGTTTTTGAAGAAATGCTCAGCGCCGGCAGCACCAAGATTAGCGCTGACGGTGCAGAAGAACTTAAGACTGGAGATTTTTACTCAGTGCTGATGGCGCCAAAGGCGGTGCAGACCCCATTTCTAGAAGGTTTGATGTATTTAGACAATTTATTAAGATTTTTTGGAGGCACCTCTTGGAGAACAGAACTTGGACTCTATGTGAGGCTAAATTTCATCAGAAAAAGTTCTCCTCTATGTTTTTCACTCCTCTACATTCATTTTCCGCACCACATAATTACATTCCACTACCATATTGGAGTCAATTTTTTATTTTGCTTTAATAGTTTAGAGTTTTTGTGGTAAGATTTAGTGTTAAACTTTCTGTAAGAGGATTGGAGAAAGAGAAAAGTAAGAGATAACTTCTTCCTGCATTTGTAAGGAAAAGCTACAAAGGATTTGCTTTGAGAAAGAGTTTTCAGATAAGTATTGTTTGTTTATCATTGTTGTATGAACTTTCTTTTATATGAAATTTTTGTTTTGTTATTTCTTTCTCATGAAGTTTGATTAGTTCCCTCTATCTTTATCCCTACTCTGTGATATGGTGAAATGAAGAGATAATACAGATGTGCCAATATTAAAATGTAAAATAAATTGTGATTATTTTTCAACTTCAGAAATGAAGAGATAATATGGATGTGCCAATATTAAAATATAAAATAAATTGTGATTATTTTTCAACTCCAAACTTAATTTACTTTTTGATCTGGTCAATTGAATTGTTAAAATGTGTTGTGAAACATATGATCCGGGAAATGGAGTATGTGTTCTACAACAGAGTGAGGATCACATTTGATTTTATGGAGGAGAACATCGTTCATGGAATTAAGTGCAAATAAATAGGGAAATATTCTATGTTGGGTGTAGAATTGGAGAACCTTTAGGGTGACCGACTAAAATCTTCAATTCGGTCTTATTGTTAAAAATTAAAGCGAGAACTAGCCTTCAAATGAAGGGAAGTGGGAGCTCTGGAGTGGAAGTCGGTATCCTCCTAGCCTAGCCACAGATTTAGGGACTAAACACTGAGATGAACCAATTATTTTCTATGCACTATATCTGGGTAGAGAATTAAAATTGCTCCTATTTGGCACAATACATATTATGAACATTTATCTCATCTCACTTTACCGTAGCTTCATTGTAGTGGGAAGGATGTTTTTTCGCATAAAAATATTCGTTACATAAACATAGTTAATAGATTAGTATTTACTATTTTAAACTTTGCATTTTTTATTTGATAATAGTTTAGAAATTTAATTTTGATTACATCTCAACAGTTGAAATTAGTGATAGTTATTTCAATTGACTTTCTGTGAATTTCCTAGCAAATTTATCATTTCAAATTTAAACCTTCCCCGTGGGATTGATATTTGGGGCTTAAATAGAAAGCCTATTAATACTTGATAAAGATATGTATACTTGCATAGAATTTGAATATTAATTGATTATACTTATTTAAATTTTACACAATCTATCACAACAAAAAATTGGATTATCGTCCTAAGTTGTTGGGTACCTTGATCTACTTAGTTCAAAAGGTGGTTAAACCAAGACCAGAAGATTCTTCTCAACAACCACAGATTACATTATCCAAGAAATCTTTTTAGATCCAAGCATGTTGGGTTAAAGTTTTGTTTTGTGATATTTGTTTGGTAGGGTTTCATTTAAGTTTTAATATCTTTTTCAAATTTAAGGGGTTGAAAATTCTAGTTTCCTTAAGATTTATTAGCCGATTGATTTTTGTCATTTTATTTTTATTTTTGTTTGGAATGACCCGATCAAGAACCCATGGTCCCTTCATCCCAGGTCATTTAGATTTGCGGTTTGATTAGTCACGAGTTACTAGAAGATATTTTGTTAGCAACCATGGGTTACCTCCTCTAAAATATCCTATCAAATCAAGTTGTATTTTTAGGTTCAAAGTTAAGTTTTAATGTTTTTTTAAGGTAGATTTTAGGTAGTTCTATACCTTAGCCCAAATTATTCCCTACTAAGCTAAAATGTGTTTTATGTTCTGATATGAGAATTAAAACCAAATTTAACTTCAATCATTTGGCTTAAAATTATTTTTTTTAGATTAAGTCAAGTTGAATTGAATTAGTCTAAAATAATTTTCTAGATAATCTGAGTTTAACCTTGATTAGGCTAATTTTCCTTTAGAACATCTTCAAGCTTGGTTGGTTTGACTAAAGCCCGCTAGGATTGACCCAAGTTTATTTAGTTTGATTGGAACAAACTGCTTAGGTTTACTTGAGGTTATTCTTGTTCAAACTATTTAGACATGGACAAAGTTTAAGTTAGTTTAAACTCAAATTATGCTTTAGGTCCAAGTTAGACTTAAATCATTCCTAGATTAAGTCGAAGTTAACGATTTCTAGAATTGAGTATGATTATCTAAGTGATTCACCTGAAGTAACTTGAAGAGGTCTTAATTAACCTTGGGATCCAATTAATAGGACTTAAAATATATCAGACCCCTAAGCCAAAATTAAATTGAACTTAGATTGGATTTAGGTTAAACTAATCCCTATAGAATTTATGTTAGGTCTAGGGTGAGCTAGGCCTAACATTTTAGCACATGATGAACTAAGTCTAATGTGGGCTAAACTTAGTATTTAGGTGCAATGTAGTTTGTACCTAAAATGTCTGGTTAAGTTTCATGTATGTTAGACTTAAAGTTTTATGCTTAATACAAATTGAACCCAAAGATTAGGGCTAAGTCCAAGTTGGTTTGGACTTAGGCTTAGTTTCAATTTGGATCTAAACCTAAGGGTTATAAGTTGAGTTCAATGAAGACTTAGATTCAATTTGGATTTGAACATAAGGGTTAGAAGTTGAGTTCAATTTAGACTTAGGTTCAATTTAAGTTGAACCTAAGGGTTAGAAGTTTAAGTCCAAGTTAATTTGGACTTAGATTGGAGTTCAATTTAAATTGAACCCAAAGGTTAAAGCTAAGCCCAAGTTTGTTTGGATCTAGACTTAGGTTCAATTTGTATTTTAACCTAAGGCTTAGAAGTTGAGTTAAGTTCAATTTAGGTTAAACTTAAGGGTTAGAAGTTGAGTACAATTTAGACTTAGGTTCAATTTAGGTTAGTCCTAAGAGAGAAGTTTAAGCCCAAGTTAATTTGGACTTAGATTTGAGTTCAATTTAAATTGAACCCAAAGGTTAGAGCTAAGTCCAAGTTGGTTCGGACTTAAACTTTTTGGATTTGAACCTAAGTGTTAAATTTAAGTACAATTTGGTTTAGACTTATACTTAGGTTCAATTTAGGTTGAACCTAAGGGTAAAGGTTAAGCCCAATTTTATTTGGACTTTGTCTTAGATTCAATTTAGGTTGAACCTAAGGATTAAGGTTAAGTAAGTCTAATATGTGTTAGACTTAAGGACTTACGTTTAACTAAGTCTATTTTGGTTAAGACTTAGTTGATAAATTAGGTTTAATTTGGGTTAAACCTAATTATGATATGTTAATCTAAGACAAATGTAAGACATAATTAATTAATTAGGTTCAATTTAGATTAAACCTAATTAAAATAGGGTTTAACTATGCACAATGTGGTTAAGACTTAGTTAATTAATTTGGTTTAATTTGAATTAAAACTAATTAGAATAGGGTTTAGCTAAGTCTAATGTGGTTAAGATTTAGTTATTTAATTAGGCTTAATTTGGGTTAAACTTGATTAGGATATGGTTTAACTAAGCCTAACGTGGTTAAGACTTAGTTATTTAAATAGGTTTAATTTATGGTAAACCTAATTAGGATAGGGTTTAACTAAGCCTAATGTGGTTAAAACTTAGTTAATTAATTAGGTTTAGTTTGGATTAAAACTAATTAGGACAGGGTTTAACTAAGCTTAATGTGGTTAAGATTTAGTCAATTAATTAGGTATAATTGGGGTTAATCCTAATTAAAATAGAGTTTAACCAAGCACAATGTGGTTAAGACTTAGTTAATTAATTAGGTTTAATTTAGGTTAAACCTAATTAGGATAGTTTAAGTCTAGATTGGTTTGGACCTAAATTTAGGTTCATTTTAGGTTGAAACTAAGGGTTAAGGCTAAATCCAATTTGGATTGGACTTAGACTTAGGTTAAATTTAGGTTTAACATCAGTGTTAAGGTTAAGTCAAATTAGGATTGGGCTTAAACTTTTGTTCAATTTGGGTTGAACCTAAGAGTTAAGTTAACTTAGGTTCAATTTTGGTTGAACTTAAGGTTTAGGTTGACTTAGGTTCAATTTGGGTTGAACCTAAGTTTTAGGAGAACTTAGGTTCAATTTGGGTTGAACCTATGGTTTAGCTTGACTTAGGTTCAATTTGGGTTGAACCTACGGTTTAGGTCACTTAGGTTCAATTTGGCTTGAACCTAAGGTTTAGGTTGGGTCGAATATATGTTTGAACCAAGGTCAAGGGTTGTTTAAGTTGAGTTAGGCTTAAGGAATAGGGTTCAATTTAGGTCTACGATGGGTTAGACTTAAAGACTAAGGTTAAGCCTAATCTAATTAAGGCTTAAAAGTTAAGTTGAGGTCCAGGGTGGGTTAAACCTAAGCCTAATTTGGTTAAGACTTAAGGGTTAAGTTTTGGTCTAAGATAGGTTAGACGTAAAAATTGGGGTTAAGTCTGATTTAGTTAAGGCTTAAGGGTTATGTTTAGGTCTAAGATAGGTTAGACCTAAGAGTTAGGGTTAAGCCTAATTAAGTTTAGGTCTAAGATGAGTTAAACCTAAAAATTAGGGTTAAGCCTAATTTGATTAAGGCTTAAGGGTTAAGTTTAGGTTTAAGAGGAGTTAGACCTAAAAATTGGGGTTAAGCCTAATTTGATTAAGGCTTAAGGGTTAAGTTTAGGTCTAAGATGAGTTAGCCCTAAAAATTGGGGTTTAGCCTAATTGGATTAAGGCTTAAGGGTTAAGGTTAGGTCTAAGACGGGTTAGGCTTAAACATTGGGGTTTAGCCTAATTTAATTAAGGCTTAAGGGTTAAGTTTAGGTCTAAGATGGGTTAGGCTTAAAGATTAAGGTTAAGTCTAATTTGATTAAGCCTTAAAGGTTAAGTTTAGGTCCAAGATGGGTTATACTTAAAGATTAGGATTAAGCCTAATTTTATTAAGGCTTAAGGGTTAAGCTTAGTTCTAACATGGGTTAGACCTAAAGATTAAGGTTAAGCCTAATTTGGTTAAGACTTAAGGGAAGTTTAGGTCTAAGATGTGGTAGACTTAAAAATTAACGTTAAGTTAACCCTATAGGCACTTTTAATTCTTTATACTAAAGGATTAAAAGTAATTAAATTTTAAAATTTACATTTTACCCCTAAATGTCTAAATTGTCACTTTAGACATTTTCAAAGGTTAGAAATTTTATTTTAGGAAATAATTTGATTACTTTAAATTTCTTAACCATCTTTCATTCGGATTTACAATTTTTGCTATTTTTTCATAATTATTTTTAAAATAATTATAAGGTTGATAGAAAATTGGTGATTTTTAATTTAGGGATATTTTCGAACCTTAAAAAAACTCAGAGAATGTTCCTAACGATGAAAGAGGTAATCCCTGCAAACTTCATATTTTTTGGATTTATATTTAATTTTTAATAATAAAAAATTAAATATAATTCATTTATTGTCAATTTTATTTATATAATTTTCCCCTCTGTCTCCTGAATCTAGAAGCATTTTGTTTAATTTTTGTGATGTTTTAGGCAAGGATAGCATTTTTTAAAGTTAATTAGGGTTTTCTTGAATTAATTAATTCAGAAATCCCTAATTATTTATTTATCTGACGTTGCGCCATTCATCCTCGGCAGCTCTGAACTCATACGCGACGTGTCTAGATTAGTTGTGCTTTCCACGCAGTCGCCCGAGTTGGCCCGCAGTTCGGTCTCCTTCATATGAACCGTTCGACAGTCTGATCCAATCAATGTCGTTCATTTTCGATACATGGAAATGAACAACATTGGTTCATCATCCCTAAGGGACAATTAACTAATAACCATTCATGATCAAACAATAATATCTCCCTTGATTCTTCATGGAATCTCATGGAATTTGTTTCTAAGACTTCATCGAAGCAAGGTGAACACATCCATACAACTGCTTAAGCAAGATATGCATATTTCTTTCACAAAAAACCAAACCTCATGCTATTTTTAGGGTTTTTGAACCATACCTTTGCCCAAAAGGTATGACATCAATTGGGTTCCCTAGACACGATCACCTTGACCTTACGCAACTCCTCCTTAGCTCAATTTGACTTAAAATTGGGCCTAATTATAAGCTAGGTGAAATGGTCTCACGATTTGGTCTTGAGCTAGGTTAGAAGGGTTGAGTTGGCTCAATTTTGATTGAGAATGTCTTCGTAACGCTTAGGGGAGCTTTTGGGAGAGTTGGTTTGAAGATTTGGTAGGGTTTATGTCACAGCCAAAATTTGCTTTGGATTGTGATGGCAAAATTAGGGTTACAAGGTTTTTTCTGTAGATTGTCAGAGACCTAAGGCATTGGTTAAGGAATTCTCTCCTCTTCTTAAGCTCTCGGGTTTGGCCTTTAATGGCCATGTAGGGTTTGGATATGGTCAAATCTTGTCAGGGGAGAATCCCTTGACTCCTTTGAAGTGTTTTAAGAGATCAGGGAGAGAAGTTATGGAGTCAATTTCTCTCCTTGGAAGTTTTGTCCAAGTTGACTCCAATAGAGGAAAGGAGAGAAATTCAATGCATGGAGGCATTAGAAGAGGGAGCATATGAGGTAGTTAAGCTTGGCAGAAGTTCTCCTTGACCCAAGCATGAAGAGACTTGGGTCACTTGGACTAGGGTGCCAAGTATGAGGGGGGTAGGTAGCCATAACTTCACTTGTCCTTTGTTTCTTTTTTTATTTCTCATTTTGGTTTTATTTGGAATATGGGTAGGGTGTGGGTCTTCACGTAACCTCATATGTTATTATAGGTTATGGATGACCCATTGTTTGATGGGTCATGGGCATGAACCATGGGCTTAGTCCATGAGCTTGGGCCATGGGTTAAAACCTTGGGCTTTAAGCCGTAGGCTATGGTTTTAGGGTTTAAACCAAGCCTGATGGACCTTAATTTCATTCTTTTAATTAATTAATTGAGCAATTAATTAGGAGAATAAGAAGTTGACTATGTTACCATCAGTTGACTATGGTGATTTAGAGTTGACCATTTTACCCGAAACCCACTCAGCCAAAGGGTTGGGGGCTAGAACTTGTGTAGGAAGTAGGGATAAGTCCTCACAAAAGTGAGGTTAACAGATAATCATAGTCAAGTAGGATTTCAACAACTTTTTCTCGGGATCAAAACATTGATGAAGCCTAAACTTCATGGATTCTAGTATTCTTTTGACCTAGACGTAGGCATTAGAAGAACTTTTATCCCCCGTTGACAATTATCTTGTAGGAAAATATTTAGGAAAAACACGATCCACCATGATCCCCAAAGCACAGAGGAACGAGCTACATCACTTTTGAAGAGCTGCTTAAATTTTCACCGCTTTCTGTGTTTTCTATTATCTGCTCTTTGATTTGATATATTATGCCTTTAGGATTCAAACCCCTTTTTGAGATTGCGTTTAAGCTAGGTTCACAAGATTAGTAAACTATAGATTTTTCCCCAAGATTTGATGGTAAACCTTACGTTTTGTAATTAATACACAGACTCCTAGGCTCGCATACTACTTGACACGTGCATTGTGTTGTACAACAAACTTACTTCCTGATAAGTTTTGGCATGTCAGCATTTTGGTTCAATTTATTTTTTTCGAATATCTCATATATGTGTTTTTCCGCAATTCCTGGTAAGTGAAAATATCCTCCCAACAAGCTTTTTAATGCCACCTAGAAAAAGATTGGTATTGAAATCATCATCCCTTTTGCTTAGATTCAGGGCCATTGTGTTCTTGCTACATTTGATGGAAATTATACACACAATGCTGAGTGATATAAAGACAACAAAAAAATTATAAAAAAAAAATTGTGTCAATTGGTCCATGAATTTTGCTTATCTATGTACTAATACTGAGCTTGAAGGAAGACGGCGGAATGGTAAGTTTAATGAGATGGGCGACAAAGATGGGAGGAGAAAACTTTATCCAAGCGCTGGGTCCTCATGATTCTGTCTTGGCGAATGACCCTAAAGTAGAGCTATGACGAGGATAGAATAAGATATAATGAAGATAATCTTTTAGGTGTGACACAAGTAAATAACAACTTATAAGAGCTAGATATGTAAATTAACAAAACAAATTCGAATGATATGCATGTAAATCTCGATAACTAAAAAGATAGTATTTATTATGATATTAATTCACGCCTTTAATTTAATTTTATTTTAAATAATTATCTTTTTGAACTCATAATTAAAATAATGGTTGAAAAAATAATTTAGGTGAAGAAAATCTAAACTAAACCAAATAATATTTTAGATTAAATAGATGGAATTTAGATAAATAAAATTAATAGATTTAATCAATTTTTTGACTGATTTCATTTCATTTTTGAGTGATATGAAAAAAAACAGGCATAGATACATGTAAAGATAGTAAAAATAGTTAAGATTAGAATCAAGATCATAACCACAATAATGATTTACATTTCATTAATTGTCTGACTAAAACAAATTAAGGTGGTGTTTAGTAGCCTATTTTAAGATGGATTTACGTGTAGATTTAACATATTTTCAGCTCTAGAGTCCACCTAAATCCAATTTACTAAATTAGAACCAGAGGTGAGTTTAAGGGAATCACATGTTCCATTTGTGTTAAATAATGAAAGTAAATGCCAAACATTAATTATAAATTTTACCAAATTTAAGAGAAAAAATATGAAATATAAAATTTTGATTTGAATGAATATTTTTGACGAAATTGTTGATTTCCAATGAACGGTGGGAGCAGAGGATCTATAGGAATTGGGGGTTGTAGGGGGAAAAACTATTCGGTCCAGAGTCCAGACGCGGCTCTGCGTCCGATCTCCAATTAAATAACGACACATGTTTGTGTCAATCCCACCCTCATAAAGTATGAAATGCAGTGATTTTAAACATGAGACCCCGCTTGACCCAGCGTTTTTCGATGGAAAAAGGCATTTTTATCACTTCTCTGCTTTTTTTGTCTAGTTTTCCCATAGGTGAATGGAACCTTCTCACTTTATTGTGTCGCATTTTTCATTTGTTATTCCACAGTAACGAGCTATTAAGATGGATTTTTCTCTCAAACAAGATATGTTGATGATAGATTTTGAAGACAAAGGCAATGAATTTGAGACCAGTGTGAGTGTAGCTTTGCTCGGAATGTTACCATTATCGTGAATCCATTGTTTAGGTTTAGGGTCTAGGGTTTGTGTGGTTATATTTGTGCTTTGCAGACATTTTACTCATGAAATACTTATGGTTTTATTAGTGTTTCCTCTGTTGTTTGAATGACTTAATTTTGATGTCATTATCGTCTTATTAAGTTTNTTATTGATCCAATATCGATCGACAGTCCCCTTTGGATGCAGTAATTTAGAATAGCACTTTCTTTAGAAACTTAAATGATTTTCATTGTCGGTAACAGTTTCGCAGAAATGAAGAAGTGTCAGTGTTTTGAAATGGGATTTTGGAGTGTCGTAGAAAAACTAACATACTTGTTTTCTCTCATTTCCCACTCTTTAGTTTCCTCCATTAAATATTGGTAAATCGCATTCATTTGGTTTCTTGTTGGGAAAAAGTTGGAATAGTGGCAGATATAAACGTTATTGATCATGTATAATTCATTGATCCATGTAGGAGTGAAAGTTATCCATCTACCTCACACATAAACGACTCCCTGGTTGATTCCATGCAAATTTGCATAAAATTCCTTCACCACATGAACAACCACGGCGGCGGTAGTATAGGACAACACTTCCCATTTTTGCCACATTATCATCTCTTCAATTGCTGTAGAGGTATTATTCAATCCGCGATTTACAAATCCTTGTTCCTTGATCAATCTTTTCTTCATCAGTACCATGTTGAAGATTTGTTGCGCTTCTGCGCTAATAAACTTTCGCCAATTGAACACTCGCATTCTGGGATTATTAGGGGAATTAGACCCCATAGGAATGAAATTGGTGGAGTTTCACTTCATTTTTAGGGGAAATATGAATTAGGACTCAAATTTAGGAGTTTAAAAGGGTAACTCCAACCCAAAAACTGCCAAAAACTGCCATTCAAACTCCAGAAACCACCATCTCACCGGTCTCACCGTTGGCGGGGTCGAGGGCGCCAACGGCAAGCCTTCTATATTTATTTTGCCTAGACTCTGGGGAAAAATCCATCATTGTCAGTGACGAGGGTGTCGTTGGCGCCCAAGGTAAAAATTGCATAGTTTCGCTCTAGTCCGAATGCGTTCCAATTTTTTGGTATTGATCCAATTTTTATGATGATTTAAGGGTAAATAAGAGTGGTAGAGCTCAATACTACCACAAACTAATAATAATTCAGATAAAAAACTACTTTAATTGCAATAAAAGTAAAGATAACCATGGGTTGCCTCCCACAAAGCGCTTGATTTAACTTCGTAAGCCCGACCTATTCAGGTGTTATTCAAGTTGATTGATAATAAAACCTCTTTAAAATTTGGTCTTTTACCCTCAAAATATGGTTTTAATCTATGTCCATTTACTCTAAATCTATTTCCAGTCTTCTGATCTTGAATCTTAACAACCCCGTAAGTATAAACTTGAGTCACAGTAAAGGGTCATAACCAAGGAGATTTCAATTTCTCGGGAAATAACTTCAGCCTTGTATTGTAAAACAAAACTTCTTGTCCTGGTTCAAAGTTCTTCTGGTTAATCTTCTGATCATTCAATAACTTTAGTTTCTCCTTATAAATCTGTCGTTATCATAAGATTCATTTCTTAATTCTTCCAACTCATTTAATTATAACAATCTCTTCTTACCAACATCTTTAAAATTATAATTGAATTTTTTAATTGCTCAATATGCTTTATGCTCCAATTCTACTAATAAGTGACAAGTCTTTCCAAAAATCAATATGTAAGGAGTCATTCCAATAGAAGTTTTATAAGTAGTCTTGTAAGCCCATAATGTTGTATCCAGTCTTGTTGGCAAATCTTCAAAACTACGGTTTACAGTCTCATCAAGTATTTGTTTAATCTCTCTATTTGAAACTTCAGCTAACCCACTGGTTTCACGGTGATAGGCAGTAGAGATTCTATGAATAATATTAAATTTTTCTGCCAATCTCTGAATATTTTTATTCTTAAAATGGGATCCTCCATTAGTGATAATCATTCTAGGCAATCCGTATTTAGTGAAAATATTTTTCATTAAAAATCTTGAAACACTTCTAGCATCACAATGATCTAGAGCTTGTGCTTCAATCCACTTTGAAACGTATTCTACTACAATTAATATATATAAGTTCCCAAATGAGGGAATAAATGGTCCCATGAAATCTAATCCCCAATCATCAAAGATCTCAACTTCTAATATGAAATTCAGATGCATTTCATTTCTTCTAGATATATTGCCTATTCGTTGACATCGATCACAAGTTTTTATGTATCTATAAACATTTCTAAAGATAGTAGGCCAATAAAATCCAACTTGTAAAATTTTAGAAATCGATCACAAGTTTTTATATATCTATAAACATCTCTAAATATAGTAGACCAATAAAATCTAGCTTGTAAAATTTTATAAATAGTTTTATCAAATCCCAAAATGTCCTCCAAATTCAGAATCATGACATTTCTGAATGATTAGCTCAGTTTCTTCACAAGGTACACATCTTCTCATAATCAAATACTTACATTGTTTTTATAGATAAGGTTCATCCCAAAAATATGCTTTTGCATCATGAATAAATTTCCTTTGTTGTTGTAGTGTCAGCATAGGTGAATAAATATCACTTACAATATAGTTAACAATATCAACATACCATGGTATTTTCCACTCATTAATATTATGAAGTTGTTCATCAGGGAAACAATCTGTAATTTCATTGTCGGTGTCAGATAATTCATGATTTTCTATTCTTGACAAATTAACAGCAATTTGATTATCAGTTCCCTTTCTATCAATAACCACAAGATCAAATTCTTGCATCAAAAGTATCAATCTAATCAACCTTGGTTTGACATTCTTCTTTTGTGTTAGATATTTAATAGCAGAGTGATCAGTATGCATAACACATTTAGCTCCAATTAAAGAAGATCTAAATTTGTCCAAAGCATACACAATGGCCTGTAACTCTTTTTCAGTAACAGTATAGTTAATTTGAGCATCATTAAGAGTTTTACTAGCATAGTATATAACTTTAAAAATCTTTTCATACCTTTATCCAAGGGCAGCTCCAATAGCATAATCACTAGCATCACACA
>JXCR01122632.1:86234-126456 GCA_002079205.1 Phalaenopsis hybrid cultivar | reverse complement strand
GTTGTTCGCCCATTGTTGATTTGTAGAAGAATTGTTATTCCAATTAAAATTTGGATGATTATTCCAACCTTGGTTGTAATAGTTTGAATAAGGGTTGTTGGGTCTATTAATAGCATTTAAAATTCATATGAAGGTTGAACATCCACAAATTGCCCAGATGAATTTTCTTCCATCATAGGAGTTGGATGAAGGTTGAACATCCACAAATTTCCCAGATGAATTCTCTTCCATCATAGGAGGTGTTGGAAAATACTTCATCCCGTAATGATCTAATTTCTTTGATATTACAGCAATTTGCGAAGCTAACATAAAGAATGCATCAGAATTATGATCTAATTTCTTTGATATTGCGGTAATCTGCGAAGCTAACATAGATATTACATCAGAATCGTGGATACTAGCTACTCTTTTAGGATTTACCCTTTCAAAGGGCCATTGAAAATTGTTGGTAGCAATCTCTTCTATTAATGAATAAGCCTCATCAAAAGGTTTTAACATTAAAGAACCATCAGCCGCAGCATTTATAATCAATCTAAGTGATCCCACTAATCCATTATAAAAATTTTGAATTATCAACCAATTCGGTAACGAATGATGAGGACATTTCCTAAGAAGATTCTTAAATCTCTCTCAAGCTTCATATATTGACTCTCCATCAATTTGACAGAAAGATGTTATGTCATTTCTAAGTTTAGCAGTTTTGGATGGAGAAAAATATTTGGATAGAAATTTATGTGAAAGTTCTCCCCAAGTTCTAATAGTTCCTAGTGCTAATGAATTTAACCACATCTTAGCCTTATTCCCTAGTGAAAAAGGAAAAAGTCTAAGTCTAACAACATCGTTTGAAACTCTATCATATTTAAAAGTAGCACACAGTTCTAAGAAACTAGGGTCTAACAACATCGTTTGAAACTCTGTCATTTTTAAAGGTAGCACAAAGTTCTAAAAAACTAGCATAAGTTCGGATCTTCATTTGGTGTACCTCCAAATTGATTGTTTTGTACCATTTGGATAATAGAATTAGGATCTTCATTTGGTGTACCTCCGAATTGATTGTTTTGTACCATTTGGATAATAGCAAATTTAAGCTTCATTTGGTGTACCTCTGAATTGATTGTTTTGTACCATTTGGATAATAGCAGGTTTAAGCACAAATGAATTAGTGGCTACATCAGTGTACCTCCGAATTGATTGTTTTGTACCATTTGGATAATAACAGGTTTAAGCTCAAATGAATTAGAAACTACATCAGGTTTTGGATAAATAAGTGGATTTCATCTGCTGTAGGATTTGCATAATCTTATAGGGGTCTAGGTTGGTGTTCATTTTCTATTCCTTTATTGTTCATGTTGTTTTCCATTGTATCAAAAGTTATAGGTTCTCTTCTCAATCTTCTATTTTTCTTAAAAGTGCGTTCTAATTCTGAATCTTAGGGTATAAGATTTTCAGGTCCAAATTTACACATACAATTTGAAATCAGAACACAGTAAAATAATTAACTAAACATGAAAATAAGTTGCAATTCAAGTAAAAATTTTCTAATAATCCTAATTTGTCCATTACTATAAGTGTGATTCTTGTTACTCCCTGACAACTGCGCCTAGGGGTGTAAACGAGCCGAACACGAGCGAGCCATGCTCAGCTTGTGTTCTGCTCATTTATATTTCGAGCTCAAAAAGTGTGTTCATTTTCGGCTCGTTTGCTTAATGAGCCGAACAAGAGCTCTTCACGAACAAAGAGTTCTTTTAACAACCCTAATCATGTAGTCATAAGACATAAGACAATAAGGGTTTAAGCAATATTTAAAAATTATGATTTATATTAAAACATCATTTGAATCTAATTTAATAATTTTTACTGTATTTTCTTAATTAATATTTTAATTGATTATAAATCTTTGTGCTTTGTAGTCAATTAGATTTTCNTGGTGCTAATGAATTTAACCACATCTTAGCCTTATCCCTAAGTGAAAAAGGAAAAGTCTAAGTCTAACAGCACTGTTTGAAACTCTGTCATATTTAAAGGAAGCACACAGTTCTAAAAAACTAGCGAGGTGTAAATTAGGGTCTTCATTTGGTGTACCTCCAAATTGATTGTTTTGTACCATTTGAATAATAGCAGGTTTAAGCTCAAATGAATTAACAGCTACATCAGTATTTTGGATAGATAAGTGAATTTCATCTGCTGTAGGATTTGCATAATCTCGTAGGGGTCTAGGTTGATGTTCATTTTCTATTCCTTGATTGTTCATGTTGTTTTTCATTGTATTAGAATTTCTAGGTTATCTTCTCAGTCTTCTAATTTTTCTAACAGTGCGTTCTCTATCCGAATCGTAGGGTATAAGATTTTTAGGTCCAAATTTACGCATACAATTTGAAATCAGTACAAAGTAAAATAGTTAACTAAATATGAAAATAAGTTACAATTCAAGTAAAAATTTTCTAATAATCCTAATTTGTCTGTTACTATAATTATGATTCTTGTTTAATCCCCGGCAACGACACCCAAAACTTGACAGTGACTTTATATATGCTTAGAAATATAAGTATTTAATATTGGTGCTAAAAGATTTAATTCCTTAGCAACGACACCAAAAACTTAATAACAGTTATAGATTCGATAAAGATGTGTATATAAAGTATTCAATCATGGTAAAGTCACACTTATCAACTCAAGTATACGTATGACTCAAGTAATATAGGGCTCTAATGGAGTCCTAGATATCGATCCCACAGGGAGTAATATTAGAACTACGAACGAAGATTTTACAAAAGCAATACTCAATCGCAACAATGAAATTCAAATTGCTTATCTGTCACTAATCGGCAATTGAAATAAATATGTAATTTTAATAACCTTAAATAAATAATTATACTAATAAAGTTTTTAATGTGATATTCAATAAATAAGAAAACATTCTTCTCCTTGTCAAGAATTTATAGAGAATGGATAAAGTGAATCACTTCAAATGGTATTGTGATAAATAGGAGCATACCTATTCTTTATCCTTTGGTCCAGACATAAAGAACATTGACTAATCCTACGCTTGTTTACTGAATCTGTGGCTAGGCTGGGAGGATATCGAATAAAGAACATTGACTAATCCTATGCTTGGTTACTGAATCTACAGCTAGGCTGGGAGGATACCGGACACTTTGGAGCTCCCACGTTCCCCTCACCTGAGGGCTAACATCTACACATCAACACCCAAACATAAAGAACATTGACTAATCCTACGCTTGTTTACTGAATCTGCGGCTAGGCTGGGAGAATACCGGCTCTTACTTTCGAGCTCCCACGTTCCCCTCGCCTGAGGGCTAACATCTACACTTCAACACCCAAACGATAGGATTGAATTGAGCTCCCACGTTCCCCTCGCCTGAGGGCTAACATCTACACTTCAGCACCCAAACGATATGACTGCTCCCACGTTCCCCTCGCCTGAGGGCTAACATCTACACTTCAGCACCCAAACGATAGGACCAAACTGGGGATTTTAGTCTGTCACTCTAAAATCTCTAATTTTATGCACGATAATTTTATTTCCCTATTTATTTGCACCCAATTTTTAAGACAATCTCCAATTCTACGCCCGATAATATTATTTTCCTATTTATTTGCACCCAACTTCCAAGGTTTCCAAATCTATGCCCGATAATATTATTTCCCTATTTATTTGCACCCAACTTCCAAGGGCTTAACCTCCCTAAATCTTGGATGTAATCTTCACTTTAGTTGTAAAACTCAACATATTTTAACAAATTACTCCCTGAATCTTGGATGTAATCTTCACTTTAGTTGTAAAACTCAACATATTTTAACAAATTTATCCCTGAATCTTGGATGTAATATTCACTTTAGTTGTAAAACTCAACATATTTTAACAAATCAAATATCTCCAATTCTACTCCCGATAATTTTATTTCCTTATTTATTTGCACCCAACTTCCAAGGGCTTTGACCTCCATGAAACTTGGATGTAATTATTCTCTTTAGTTGTAAAACTCAACATATTTTAACAAATCAATTGGCTAGATTGAAAGTAAATTAAGATCAAAGTTTGCACCCAACTTTCAAGGGCTTTGACCTCCCTGAATCTTGGATGTAATCTTCATTTTAGTTGTGACTCAACATATTTTAACAAATCAATTGACTAGATTGAAAGTAAATTAAGATCGAAGTGAAAATATAATCACAATTTCTTAAACATTTTCATGGCTCAATCAATTCAAATAACCATTTCACAAATCTCAAGACAAGGAGAAAGACAGAGAAAACTACTCAAAACTCATGGGAAGCCACAACAAAACTCGGAATTCATATACAAAAGTAAAGTCATACAAACTACAACAAGTAAATAACACTTATCTCTAATTTCCCCCCAAGAAAACTCCTCAAAGTTCCTCTGAATCTCTTCCTTTCTTTACAACACACAGAATTCCTCTTCGAAGCGGCAAGGAGGAAGAAATCTCTCACTTTCCCTCCACTCTTACAATCTCTCGAAGAATTCCTCACAAATAGACACTCTAGTAAACTCTCTACACACTAATGGAACCTCTCTAACCTCCAGGACACTCTCTTTTTGGCCAAAATCTTCTCTTTAAAGATGTGGATGAGTTTTCCCAAGAGTTGCCTAAGCATCCCTTCAAAATTCGTCCTCATCCAATGCATNCCGCCGATCTCAGCATCGACGACCTCGAGGGCGCCGTCGGCGGGCCTTCTAAGTGAATTAAATCTGGAGTCTCAGGAAAAATTTGTTGTCGGCGTCGTTGGCTCGCCGTCGGCGCCCTAGTTCAAATCTTCACATTTTGGTCCTTTTCGCTCGAAATTCACTCATTTTTGCCAATGACCCTAATTCATCATTCATGCAACAAAACATCAAAAATACTTTTTTTTTAAAGTGTAATATCATCAAAAATAGTGTAAAATAGGTATGAAAATCTTAACATATTTTCTTTTGGTCAATAACAAATGTCATGAGGATGACAATAGGGTTCAATTTCATATGCATTGAGATAACATCATAGTGATTGAAAATGGACCGAAGCTCGTGGCAGAATGGTAGCCTTAGTCAAAATTTAAACAGATCCACATACATGACTAGGCTTTCACAAAAATTATAGTTCTCCCTCTTAGTCTTCTCTGCCAGTCAAAGAAATACCCAGGATCGAAAGGCAAGTGACTTCTGAATAACTTCAATTTGTCTCCGAGTCACTACGGACACTACACTGGATGGGTTCACACAAAAGGGTTTAGAAGAGTATTTCAGATTCATAACTGACAAGAAAAATGAAAGAGGAAATGTAGAATGCAGAAAAGAGAAAGGGATCATTCAGAGAAAGAAACAATAATGTTGGGTTCTTCAAAACTCACCAACTCTACTTATAGTACACAACAAAAGTCGAAACAAGGCGGGGCATCAGTCTTTTTACTGCATGCAACAACAAAAATAAATTCACATCAAACACACATTACAAAATGCAAAAAAATAAAATTTCAAAATAAGAATATTTACATTTAGACCCATCCAACAATTAATTAACAGTAAAGAAAATATTTTATGAAGTCATCGATCGCTGCCTAAGCTGAGACATAACCAAGCTGAGAAAGCTGCCTATACACTAACTGCCCTCCTAAACTAAACATATATATCCGATTTATTTCAGATTGAATCCGAGAGACCAAAGCCACCTCCTGGATAACAAACACTTTATCCTGAAGCATCACTACTTCCTCTTGAAGAATGGTCTCTGAACCTTGAATCACTGCCAACTCTTCCTTCAATCTCTCTAGCCTCAGTGGGTTGACGCACTGCCAAGCCAGACAACCTCGTCTGTATCGTAACCCGACCGAACGTCATTTCAAGCTCTCGACCTTATAACTATGTATTGATTGAAATATCCCCTACTATACCTACTTTACTAGGGGTACATATGTAATCTCATGGTTGTCATTTCTGTAAATAGAGGATCGTTTAATGAATAAAAATTACACAATTTTATTGTTCATTAGTGTCCTCTCTCTATTCTTTTTCTCTTTCATGCTCTATTTCTTATGTGTTCTCCTAGANAACACATCTTAGTTCGTGTTCGGCTCGTTAACTTATTGAACAAAATTAACGAGCCGAACACGAGCTTCTTAAAGAGCCGAGCACGAGCTGTTTGCGAACAACGAGCCGTTTTGACAGCCCTAACTGTGCCAAAAACTTGATAGCGACTTTATATATGTTTAAAAATATTAATACTGCTGCTAAAAGATTTAATTCCTCAGCAACTGTACCAAAACTTAATAACAATTATAAATTCAATAAAGATGGATGTATATAATTCAGCAACTGCACCAAAAACTTAATAGCAGTTATAGAGTCGATAAAGATGTATGTATAAAAATATTCAATAATTGTAAAGTCACACTTATCAACGCAAGTATACGTATCACTCAAGTAATATAGGGCTCTAATAGAGTGTAAAGTCACACTTATCAACGCAAATATATGTATCGCTCAAGTAATATAGGGCTCTAATGGAGTTCTAATATTCGATCCCACAGGGAGTAATATTAGAACTACAAACTAAGATTTTAGAAAAGCAATACTCAATTGCAACAATGAAATTCAATTTGCGTATCTGTCACTAATAGACACTTAAAATAAATATATAATTTTTAATAACTCTTAAATAACTAATTAACCTAATGAGATTTTCAATGTGATATTCAATAAATAAGAAAGCATCATTCTCCTTGTCAAGAAATTATAGTGAATGGATAAAGTGAATCAGTTTAGTTCGTATTGTGTCAAATAGTAGCATATCTATTCTTTTCTTATTGGTCCAGGCATAAAGAACATTGACTAATCCTACGCTTATTTACTGAATCTGCAACTAGGCTAAGAGGATGCCGACTCTCACTTCAGAGCTCCCACGTTCCCCTCACCTAAGGGCTAACAACTACAGTTCAGCACCCAAACGATAGGACCAAATTGTGGATTTTAGTCTGTCACGCTAAAATCTCCAACTCTATGCCCTATAATTTTATTTCCTTATTTATTTACACCCAACTTCCAAGTGCTTTGACCTCCCTGAATCTTGGATGTAATCTTCACTTTAGCTGTAAAAATCAACACATTTTAATAAATCAATTGGAGAGATTGAAAGTAAATTAAGATCGAAGTGAAAAGATCATCAAAATTTCATAAACATTTTCATGGCTTCACAATTCAAATCACCATTTCACAAATCTCAAGATAAGGAGAAAGACAGAGGAAACTACTCAAATCTCATGGGGAAAACACAAAAAAAACTCATAATTCATATATAAAATCAAAGTCATACAAACTACAATAATAAATAAACTTATCTCTAGATTCTCCCCAAGAAAACTCCTCAAAGTTCCTCTGAATCTCTTCCTTCCTTTACAGCACACAAAATTCCTATTCGAAGCGGCAAGGAGGAAGAAATCTCTCACTTTCCCTCCACTCTTACAATCTCTCAAATAATTCCTCACAATTTAGACTCTCTACACTTTTTCCGCACTTCAATTTTTAGTCTCCCCTCCTCATTTTTTGGCCAAAGTTTTCTCCTTAAAGATGTGGATGAGCTTTCCCAAGAGTTGCCTAAGCACCCCTCCAAAATTTGTCCTCATCAAATGCCTAGTTGGGCATAACCACCGAACTCACCATCGGCGGCTCGAGGGCACCGTCGGTGGGTCTTCTAGGTCAATTAGTTATGGAGTCTCGGGAAAATCTTATCGTCGGCGCCGTTGGGCACGCCGTTGGTGCCTTAGTTCAAATCTTCAAAATTTGGTCCTTTTTGCTCCAAATTTGCTCATTTTTATATCTTTTTGCTCAAATAACCCTATTTCATCATTCCTGCAACTAAAAATTAAAAATACCTTTCTTTAAAGTGCAATATCATCAAAAATAGTATAAAATAGGTATGAAAATCTCAACATATTCTCCTTTGGTCAATGTTCTTGTAGCTGAGGTTCACATTTCATGCTAAGGTTTCTCCACCTTAAAATATAGTCCAGCAAAGTTTCTCTAGGCTTTTGTTTTTCCATCATGAGCTCTCTCACAGACACATGGTGTTGTGCCCCGATAAATCTTTTCACAAAAAGCTGTTCCAACTCGAAAAATATTTTAACTGACCCATTGGGCAAGTTAGCGTACCAGTCAAAAGCAATTCTGGACAAGCTACTGACAAACTACTAGAAAAGTAGAGCTTCACTATTTCTCGTGTTGCCATAGTTGGCTCGAAAATGTGTTATGTTTTGTTTGGGATTTCTAGCCCCATCAAATATCTTGAAGTTTGGGGCCACAAAACCCTTGGGGAAAGGCACGTCATCAAACTCCTCCGGGTAAGGTCAACCTTTAGAACCAACGCACCACCCTTAAATTGGGTTAAGGTGTCTGTCACTTGTTCAACCATTTGCTAGAATTTATTTTCTGGTATAACACCCGATGGAGAGTCCTTTCTATGTTGCTCGTCTTTTTTTACTGAAGCAACCTCTCTCCTTTCATATGTGATGTGTAAGATTTCTGGCTAATTGATCTCTGGAGAAGCCAATTGCGGCGCTTGTGATTGCCCCTGAATGATGGCCATAGCGGTCATGGTTGTGGCATTTCTTCTATTATTTTCTCCAGTAGACTAACTTGCTCATCCCTTAGGAGGACAGCCCTACACAGTTCATCTACGGCATTCTCTTCGGTGTGAGGTTGAGCCACACACACAAATGTGGTGGCTCTGGTTTCAATTACATGAACATCCATGAAATCTTCCTCAAAGTAATCATTGTCATAGAAAATTTCATCTTCGCTATCGACGAAAACTCCGTGCTCTTGAGTTAACTCAGAAATCTTGATCCTGAGTTTCTCAACTTTCTCTTCCATTATTGATTCCTTAATCACTTTAAGATCTGGAGGACCCTGATAGACATCCCCTACTTGCTCCTCCATCTCGCCGGGTATTGTTGCGACGATGTCAGATATTTCAAACCCTGGTTTCACTTCCTATTTTTTGTCCCGCGGGCTCACCAGACTGTATCGGTGCAGCGACCATTGGTACTTATACCTTTTTCTTTTTCAATGATGATGTCTCAAGACGGAGTGTCTTAGTAGAAACATCGGTATGTCGAGGGAAAGTATGCTCCCCGTTGTGTAGACCGGCTACGGTGCTAGGTAATCATCTTTTCTTTGCTTTTATAATTGTAGAAATGTCTCCATAATGGGTGACGGGTAAGATTTTAGGACCCATATTCGACTTAACAGGGCGATGGCCTGCGGTCCTCTTGGCAGTATAATCAATAGTACATACTGTGGTATCAACCTTGTTCTCTAAATGGAACCAAACGGGGATGCAAGTATGTGGCACTCTAGTTTTCGTGTGAGACTGTCTGGCGGACTTGACATCCTTCAAAAGTTCCTTCATGTGAGGGGAAATTGCATGTCCCACTCGTTTAAGTAACTTGCTAACTGAACATCCTTCTTTGGTAGCTAGCCTTTTGAAAACTGCACTAACTCAGGTGATAGGAGTGAATTTCTTTCCTTCCTCACCATGTCCATGAATTGGTAGTAACGGCGATTTTTTCAAATATTCTCATATCCCTCGGTATTCGTCAGAGGATGGAATCTAGTCCGTTGCAGGAGTGGATAAATTTCTTCAACTTGATGAGGCTCCTCCTCAACGAATGTCTCCTTGGGAGCCTGGGCTTTCATGGCCCTCTAAACCCTTCTATTGCAGTTCCTTTTTTGGGTTCGGATCAGAGGTACAATCCTCAAACTTGATCTGATTTCAAACATGGGTGGTGGGACAGTTAATCCTTTAGTCGAATTTTCAATAATCATTACTTTTTTTCCCTTAGCAGCAACGGGGCTAGGAGGTTTGGCGGGTGTCGTGACGATAATAGTTTTAGACTTCTCGCAGGCAGGGAAGTCTTGACGGCAGTTCAGACTGAATTCTGTAGACAGTTCTTGTATTTTTGGTGTGGTGATCTTCATCACTACAAACGTGGCTTTCCCGAGGATGACCTTGAGATCTTCAAATCCGACTCCAAATTTGATGGTAGGAGCGAGATTACGGGCTTCGACGCTTGTTGGTAGGTTACAAAAAAAGTTTAGCGTTGGGTAGGCCATTGTAGTTGGCTTTCAAAACAGAAAGTTTCAGGGTTAGCTATATGGCCAAAAACCTCGTAATTTTTAATGCAAGCATTGAAAGTAGAAGTTCATCTGTAGACCGTGCGGGTCTTAATTTATGGATATTTTAAACTCTTATTTAAGAAAAATCAAGAGGTGTAAAATTTAACTAATGTAAGAAAATTCCAAAGTACGTGCAGCACAATACGATTTACAAAGTAGCAAATCAAATTTTGAAGGGAGATGTGAAGTATTTTAGGACCCAGTACGAGACCCATTTAGTGGAAGAGAATGCCCAAGTGGAACTAGTCCGCCGAGACACCTATTGGGGGTCCGAACCCACATAAAAATTTAACGAGTCCTTAATGGCCTTCTAAACCCCTCTGTCCAAAGATGATTGAACAACTAGTCCTGAAGTCCAAGGAGTTAGTCGTACTTTCCCAAGACATAAATGGGTAAAGTATGCCAACGAAAGAAGGGTAATTTGGTCCAAGAGGGACATTAACATATTACCGACGTGTGAAGATAATATTTCTTGATTTGTATGGAGAGAAAAGCTACTCCCCAGTGGAGTCGCCAGAAGCTGTCGGTGCTATTTTTAGTTGGAGTTGCCCTTAAGAAGCTGTCGGTCACCGAAATTGAAATCCCGTCGCCCGCTTTGGAAGGATGTTTTAATTTAAATATATATTTAGTTTAGAAAAATATGAAATCAAACTGACCTCATATTTTTCATAGTTTAAATGAAAGAGCATTGTACCTCAAATCTTGTATCTATCTTGAAGGATAAACACAAGACTTGAGGATGAGGCTCAATTGAATAAATTAAGGGATATATGACATCTGTTTGGTCTGCAAAACCTTTGTATTTGCCGACAAGTTCCCTTGTTTAATATAAAGAGTTAAATAGGGTTTATATAAGCCGGGTTCAAGCTTCCTATAAGTCCAAGCCCCTATAGTAATTTACATCTTAAATGACCAAAGTCATCTAAGAAGACTCTCGATAAAAATCAGGAAATGTTATCTTCAATGATTTTCAAAGGGTAGGACTTTTGAATGAGATCGTATGTAGATGTGTGAAAGGGGATTGGTTTAAATTTTGAACATATTGTTGTAGAGTCCAAAGGAGGAAGAACCTGGGGATGTTATAGATCTAGAGGAGAACCTCGGTGACTTCCCAAACTCCCCTAATTTTTGGCTTCATTTCTGAGGAGAAATATTTAGGTGTTTCATCCTAACAATTTTATTAGTTAAGACTTAAATTCGTTTGAAACGATCATAAAAATAGCCTGGAAGATATGAGGATTTAGGTCGTGACAAATGACAACCTCAGAATCCTAAGACGAGTCAGGGCTTATATTGTATATAGGGCTATACGAAGGCCTAAAGATAAGATGAAAATTTACGTTGCATAAGCAAGCAACCTCAAAGTCCTATGACTTTGTTGTTTAGTTCTAAGGAAGGAAGATTGGTTTAGTTGGGGAAGACAGGTTTTGCTGTTGAAGATGGCCATGCTGCCCACCGTACCAGCTCCAAGTTCCTTGTCGTGGCAAGTTTAAGTTTTAAAATGTGTCAAATTATGACGTCAAATTAGGTGGCCCTATGGTTGAAGTTCTTTAAATTTTTATGGAGGCATGTTAAAGTTGATTAGAGCGACACCGGTTTGGATCCTACTGTTCCCTCATTCTAGCACCACTATTTTTGATTAGATTCAGNCCGGTGACTTCCCAAGCTATTCTAATGTTTGGCTTCAGTTTTGAGGAGAAATATTTAGGTGTTTCATCCTGTCAATTTTACTAGTTAGGGCTTACATTTGTGTGATACATTTGTGTGAAACTATCACACAAATAGCCTGGAAGATGTGAGGATTTAGGTTATGACAAAAGACAACCTTGAAATCTTAAGACGATTTAGAGCTTATATTGTGTAGCAGGGCTATACGAAGGCCTAAAGATAAGGTGAAGATTTACGTTGCATAAGCAAGCAACCTCAAAGTCCTATGGTTTTGTTGTTTATATCTAAGAAAGGAAGATTGGTTTAGCTGGGGAAGACAGGTTTAATTATTGAAGATGGTCGTGCTGCCCACCATGCTAGCTCCGAACTCCTCGCCGCGATGAGTTTGAGTTTTCTATTGTGTCAAGTTATGATGTAAAATCAGGTGGCACTATGTTTGAAGTTCTTTAAATTTTATGGGGGCATGTTAAAGTTAATCAGAGATACACCAATTAGGATCCCACGGTTCCCTTGTTTCGGCACCACTATTTTCTATTAGATTCACTTAGTCCAAATGAATTAACTAAACTCAACTTAATGAGTTCCATAATTTCATTTAAACCGTGGGAAGCCTCGTTAGCAACTGCTACGATTCCCTCGTTCCGGCACCACAATTTTCTGATTAGAGCGACATCGGTTAGGATCCTATGGTTCCCTCGTTCCGGCACCACTATTTTCTATCGCGGTTAGGATCCTACGGTTCCCTTATTCTAGCACCACTATTTTCTATTGGATTCACTTAGTCCAAATGAACTTACGAACTCAACTTAATGAGTTCCATAATTTCATTTAGACCGTGGGAAGCCTCATTAGCAACCGTAATCCCTCATTCCGGTTGGTTAGGATCCTACGGTTCCCTCATTCCGGCATCACTATTTTCTATTTGATTCACTTAGTCAGGTTAGGATCCTACGGTTCCCTCGTTCCGGCATCACTATTTTCTATTGGATTCGCTTAGTCCGACGGTTCCCTTGTTCCGGCATCACTATTTTTTATTGGATTCACTTAGTCCAAATGAACTTATGAAACCGTCGTCCCGGCACCACTATTTTCTATTGGAATCACTTAGTCCAAATGAATTTACTAAACTCTCGTCCCGGCATCACTATTTTCTATTGGAATCACTTAGTCCAAATGAATTTACTAAACTCATATTAATGAGTTCCATAATTTCATTTAAACCGTGGGAAGCCTCGTTAGCAACCGTAGGTTACCTTCATGAATTCCATAATTTCATTTAGACCGTGGGTCCAAATGAATTTACTAAACTCAACTTAATGAGTTTCATAATTTCATTTAGACCGTGAGACCTCGTTACTAAACTCAACTTAATGAGTTCCATAATTTCATTTAGACCGTGGGAAACTTCATTAGCAATGTAAGGTTACCTCCTGAATTCCATAATTTCATTTAGACCGTGGGTCCAAATGAATTTACTAAACTCAACTTAATGAGTTTCATAATTTCATTTAGACCGTGAGACCTCGTTACTAAACTCAACTTAATGAGTTCCATAATTTCATTTAGACCGTGGGAAACTTCATTAGCAATGTAGGTTACCTCCTCTGGAGTTCCATAATTTCATTTAGACTGTGAGAAGCCTCTACCTCCTCCGAGGGATTCCCGATCATCCGATAGAGACATCTTAATTTAGTTGAAGTTGTGGGATTCACTCAGTCCAAATGAACTTACTAAACCCAACTTAATCAGCTCCATAATTTCATTTAAACCGTGGGAAGCCTCGTTAGCAACCGTAGGTTTCCCTGAGTTCCATAATTTAATTTAAACCGTGGGAAGCCTTGTTAGCAACTGTAGGTTACCTCCTCTAAGGGATTCTATCCGATAGAGACATCTTAATTTAGTTGAAGTTGTGTACTAAACTCAACTTAATGAGTTCCATAATTTCATTTAAACCTTGGGAAGCCTCGTTAGCAACTTATGAAACCCAACTTAATGAGTTCCATAATTTCATTTAAACTGTGGGAAGCCTCGTTAGCAACCAAGGTTACCTCCTCCGAGGGATTCCCGATCATCTGATAGAGACATCTTAATTTAGTTGCAATTTACCCCAACTTAATGAGTTCCATAATTTCATTTAAACCGTGGGAAGCCTCGTTAGCAACCGTAAACTTACTAAACCCAACTTAATGAGTTCCATAATTTCATTTAAATCGTGAGAAGCCTCTACCTCCTCCGAGGGATTCCCGATCATCCGATAGAGACATCTTAATTTAGTTGAAGTTGTGGGATTCACTCAGTCCAAATGAACTTACTAAACCCAACTTAATCAGCTCCATAATTTCATTTAAACCGTGGGAAGCCTCGTTAGCAACCGTAGGTTTCCCCTCCGAGGGATTCCCGATCATCCGATAGAGACATCTTAATTTAGTTGCAATTGTAGTTTTGTATGATGTTTATGATTAAATTTTGAGTTGTTTTATATTTTTAATGTTGTTGCGGTGAATTTTATCTCGGTTGATTTTAGTTTTAATTTTTGTTTTGGTTTTGTGGCTATCCTGATAGTTTTAATTTTCATGCAGGGTGACATCGTTGTTTAGCATGCAAGTTTGCAGGTATAAATGCACAGTATGAAAGTACAAGAAAGATAATGCTGAAAACTGTAAAAGTGTACCTGACGAGTCTTCTCGTTCCACCACTTCAAACTCAAAAGGCATGTAAAGGCAGTTTATATGAGACAGAGAAGTAAAATTTTGACGACCTATCCAACCCTAGGTCATATCTTGGTGGGTCCTTAAGAGTTTAATTAAGGGTGATGTTGTCAAGCAAAATATATTAATTTTAGTTGATCTCTGAGGTATCTAACAGATCTAGAGATAGAAGCAGGTCCGTGCTACTCTCTCGCTGCCTAGTGGAAAATCTCGAGTTCTTTTAAACTTATTATGCTGCTTAATAATTCATCTTGTAAATACCATTAGTGCTTAGTGAGCATTGATGTCTCAATTATTCCTAAGAGTAAGGTAATTGNCTTAATGAGTTCCATAATTTCATTTAGACCGTGGGAAGCCTCGTGAGCAACCGTAGGTTACCTCCTCCGAGGAATTCCCGATCATGTGATAGAGATGTCTTAATCTAGTTGAAGTTGTAGTTTTGTGTGATGTTTGTGATTAAATCTTGAGTTTTTTATATTTTGAATGTTGTGGGGGTGAATTTTATCTTGGTTGATTTTAGTTTTAGTTTTGGATTTGATTTTGGTTTTGTGGCTATCCTGATAGTTTTAGTTTTCATGCAGGGTGGCTTCATTGTTTAGCATGCAAATTTGCAGGTATAAAAGTACAGTATGAAAGTACAAGAAAGGCAAAAAAATTGTAAAAGCGTACCTGGCGAGTATTCTCGTTCCACCACCTTAAACACAAAAGCCATGTTAAGGCAGTTTATATGAAACGGGGAAGTCAAATTTTGACGATATATCTGACCCTAGGTCACATCTCGATGGGTCCTTAGGAGTTTAATTAAGGATGATGTTTTCAATCAAAATATATTAAGTTTAGTAGAACTTCGAGGTATCCAACAGATCTAAAGAAAGAAGCAGGTCCGTGCTACTCTCTCGCTGCCTGGTGGAAGGTCTCGAGCTCTTTTAAACTTATTATGTTGCTTAATAATTCATCATATAAACACACTAATGCTTAGTGAACATTGATGTATCAATTATCGTTAAGAGTAAGGTAATTGTCATCTGTAATTTAATTTTGAAAATTTTGTGAGTGCCTTAATTAGTTTTGAAAATGTTAAGCTTTAAGTGGTCATGATTCATGATTTGGATTTCATTTGAAAATCAAAATAGGGGCATTAAATTGATTAATTATTGACTTCAAAGGAGATACCCCTAAGCCCTGGGTTCATTTTATTTTAATAAACTTCCAAATTTTAATAATTTAGAAATTTATTAACAAATTTTTTTAATTAAGAAAGTGAGGTTGGTTTCTACCAATTAACCCCTTTTGTTTCAAACATTCAAATTAAGATAAGAGGTTGCCCATTTCCTTCTTTAAATTAAACCTAAAAGTTAATTAAGGCTAAATTTTAAAAAAAATACATTTTCCCTTAAGGTTTTAACACCTCATAATTTATCACATTTAATCCAAATGACTTTAAAATTTTTATCTTGCATCATTCATGGGTCAATTAAGACATGAGAAGAGAAAATGAAACTTTGAAATTTTTATCCTACCTCATTCATGGGTCAATTAAGACATCAGAGGAGAAAATGTGATTTCTCAATGAAATTTTTATCCTACCTCATTCATGGGTTAATTGAGACATCAGAGGAGAAAATGTAGCAGATTTTAATTTAATTTATATAATTATTTTCATGCAAAAATAGGATTTTTCAAAGAAAATTTCTAAATTGACCAAGGTAAATCCTAATCCATTGAAATTTTTATTAGAGGTAGAACTAGAACCAAATTTCATGATTCTTTGAATTTTATTGGAATTTTAAGAAGTAATTTAAGTTTTGGGGTATTTATTAAATATAAAATATTTTAAATGGGGAAATTTATGTTTTATATTTTTTAAAAATTGTCCTGAGGTTAAAACAGTCAAAGGAGAAAATTTTATATTTTTCTGAGTTTTATTTGATTTATTGGAATTATTTTTAGTAAAAACCCATTTTTAGCCTTTAAAAATTATTTTTAAGCTTTAAAATTCAGTATCTTTATTTATAAAATTAGGACAAATATTTTAATTGTTCCTAAGTTCTTAGGAAGTACTTTAGAACATTTCCATGAGTTTTATTATTTTTGTGACTTTTATGGATTTTTAATTATTTAAATATTTAAAATAGGTTAAAAGTCAAGTTTTTATTATAAATATCATTTTATTTATAGAAAATACCCCTAATCACAGAGAACTCCAAAAATAAGTTTTCATAAACTTTTGAGTTACATTTTGATTTTTAAAAATCATTTAAGAGCCAAACATGTTATTTATCTTTTAAAATCAACTTATGTTACCAAATGAACTCAAAATGCTTTGGAGTTCTTATGGTGAGTTCTCTGGATCCTAAACAATAGTGGAGATTAAAAATCAAGTCTTTTTGTTGTTTGTATTTTTTCAAAATTAATTATCTTAGAGATTTAAGGTTTGTAAAGATTAGGTATATTTTGAATGACTTGGCTCATAAGAAATTTCCCTAAAGGCTCTCTGGTCATCATAAGCATCCCAAAATTTTCTTGGATTTTTCTAGGTAACATGCTAATTTCTATGATTATTTTAAGCAAATAATGCACATAAACTTGAAAAATATGATTCTCTGTCTATGGACCTCCTCTAACATTGAAAAATTAGAGAATTTTTTCTAAGACAGAGGCAACAACATGCTAAAATTTCAAGTTATAGTGTGATTACTACATGCATGGAGAATCAAAACATCGAAATCATTTATTAATTAATTAAAAATAAAATATGTATCAAATGGAATCCAAATCATTTTCACTTAGTTCTCCTTTGTTAACGAAGCAAGAGGGTATTTTTATTTTATTTTTAAGATTTTTCTACACCAACATATGGATTTTTGAAGTTAGGGGTATTTAAAAAAGTAGGAAAAATTGCTATTTAACTATTTGAATAGCGCGGTGCCATGTAGATCCTAGGTAGCTCTGAACTCCACGCGGCGTGCTCCCATTTGTCATTGCCATCCACATAAGTAGCCACGTGTCCCACTGTTCGTGTAAGGAAGTGTTGTCCGGCTTCATCGCAACCGTTCATCCGATACACGCGCGATCGGACGACGCTCTGTCAACGTCCCCGATATCCTAGCCCAAGAACCATCCATCTTCTAGCCTTAAGATCTCTCTCACTTCTTATCCAATTTGGATGATTTTTTTTAAATGCATGTTTAGACTAGACGATCACATCCATAAGGTGATCAAGCCATCAAATTAACTCTAAGAAATGGGAGAATCAATAGAGGCTCGAGAGGGTGAGAGATTTTATACCTTTGCTCTCAGAAGTAAAGTTTTGATCAGAGAGTCTTGGCACGTTTGTTGTGATTTAAAGAGGCTAGGGATTGAGTCTCTGGTCTCGCTGTAAGTACTAGGTATAATTTCGATCACGACCGGATTTGGGTGTTAGTCTAGAGCTATGGTAGAGGCTCTGTGAGAGGGGAATTTAATTGGGCTTAAATTTCTTTCAATGTTGTGAAGGTGTGGGAGAAGTTAATTTAAGTTTAGTAGACTATGGAGGTGTATTGGGCTCTGTCCTGTTTTCTGACAAAATTTGAAGCTCAAAATTGAACTCCAACAGTGGAAATTGGTGAGGGAAAATAGTTGGAATGCACTGAGGGGATCTTAGGGAAGCTATATGGTCTGTTTGGAGAGGTTTCTTTAAGAAATTTTCAGCACCACCTCCCATGGCCGTGGGAGGTTCTTCTTATAAAAATGGCTAAGGGGTGGTTTTCATGGCCAATTAAGGGGTGCATTGTGCTGCTTAGGTGGAGGGCAGAGGAGCTCTACAATTTAATTTGGCTGAGCTGGCCTCAAGGTTTGATTTGGGTAAAATGACATGGGGGTGGCTCTTGATTTTGAGCTTCTCCAAGGACTAGGCCAACCGACCATGGCAGGGGGAGGTGGCTAGGTGCTCAGGGCATCTAGGAGAATCTATCAAAGCAATTTAATGTGACAGGGTTTAGTTTTGGTAAGGGTATCTTAAGCATGTGTATTTTTAGAAATAAGATCCCTTAATTTGTGGGACTTTTGGTCCATGGCTCATCTAGCTTGGGTTAGATGGCTTTGGCTCAGTCCTAGGGTCTAACCAATAGTTGAGGTGGAGTTAATTTGATGACTTTGGCGTAGTTAGGCCATCTTTAATGCATGGGTTCAATGTGGATCCAAGTAATCAATGCTTGGGTTTGGGCTACGTTAGCCATGTCAATTGACCCAATTGATTGATCAACATTGTGTAGATGATTGTTATGAAGTTTTTGGTGAAGGTTTTAAGTGATTTTGAGTTTAATTGGTAGGTCAATTTGAGGGATTTTTGAAATTTGGCCAATTTGGGCATGTTGGGTTAGACATGGGTCTAGTTTGAACTAGAGTTGGTTTAAGTCAAAATTTAATGGTCCACACGATCAAGGGAGATGTTGTGAAGATTTTTAATGAAGGGATAGAGTGGAAATTTTTGGGGTTAAGGGCCTCAATTTGGTGAGATTTTGAGACATGGTTAATTCGGGGCTTTTTGGACTTAGGTTGAAATCAAATGAAATTGAGGCCTCAACATAGCCAATTTAAGGTCAAGTTTGATGTATGGGGTGCTATGAAGGTTTTTCTAACAAAAATTGTGGCAAATGGAGTAGGCCATGGGTTCAATTTGGTGGAACCAAGTCATAGGGCCAAAATTAGGTTTTTGGTTTAGCTCAAAATTGGGTTCAAATCATGGACAAATTTAGCTTAGATTTGGTCTATATTGGTCACATCAAGGGTGAATTTGAGTTTATAATTGAAATTGGGGTAAATTGAGACAAATTGGATAGACATTTGAGGTAGTTTGAGGAAAATATGGGCCTTTAAAGGGCAATTTGGGGGTTTTGGTCAAAGATGGTCAAATTGGTCCAATTGGGTCATTTGATAGTTTAGAAAAATGAAATTGGGAATATTTGGAGGGTTTTGGGAATTTTTGGGATTTTTTGGAATTTTTTAAATTTTGGGGTGAGGGATATTTTGGTAATTTGGCCAATTTTGGTGATTTTGGGCAGTTTGGGTGTTTTCAAGGTGTTTGAAATTATTTTTGAACCAAGTTGGGTATTTTGGGTAGATTTGGAAATTTTGTCCAATTTTGGGGTTCCAAAGGTATCTAGGTAATTTGGGGGAATTTAGGGGAAAAAGGTTCGGTTGGGTGTCTTGGTAGAGTTGGAGTGGCAACCACCTTATTTAAGCCATGGGCCAATAGAAACCCCGTTTTAGGTCCTCTATGTAGTGGTCTTAGAAAAACCCTAGCCAAGGGCTAATGGGTTTATGGGACCACCTTCAGGAGCTCCCAAAAGAATCAAGGAACCAGAGCCTATAAATTTTGGGTTTAGGGTAGTGAGTGATTGTGAGTCTAAGTGATTACACGTGAGTGCCTTAGACCTAGAACAACACCCAGTGTCAACCCTAAGGTCCAACAGTCCCAAGGGTAACTCATCTTGAGTTTCCCCATAATGACTCCACTTACTAAGTGCAAGTGGTTAGGACCAATATGTGGAACTTCAAGTTGAGTAGAGAAGAGTTTGAATTTCTAATGGTGAGTGTTCCGTGTCTAGTTTTCTAAGAATAGTAAATAGGAAAGTTAGTGTAGAGTTTCTGATGGTGAGGGTTCCTTGTTTAGTTTTCTAAGAATAGTCAATAGAAAAGTCAATGGCTAGACCTTAGGCTACTAAAGAAGAAAAACTAAACCTCAACCAAAAGTGAGGTCAACAGATGTCTCTATCGAATGATCAGGAATCCCTCAGAGGAGGTAAGCTATGGTTGCTAATGAGGCTTCCCACGGTCTAAATGAAATACAAAATTCATTAAGTTAATTTTAATAAATTCATTAAGACTAGATGAAAACAATAATAAATAGTGGGACCGGAATGAGGGAACCATAAAATCCTAACCTGTGTCGCTCTAATCAACTTTAATTTACCCATAACATTTAGAGAACTACAACCATAAGGCCATATGGTTTGACATCATAACTTGACACACTAGAAAACTTAAACTTGTCACGAGAGGGGCTTGAAGCTAGCATGGTGGGCAGCACGGCCATCTTCAATAGCAAAACATGTCCTCCTCCGATAAACCATTTTCTTTCTTAGAATTTAACAAGTCATAGGATTTCGAGGTTATTTGCTTATGCGACGTAAATCCTCACTTTATCTTTAGGCCTTTGTACAGCTCTGCAATACAATATAAGCCCTAACTCGTCTTAGGATTTCGAGGTTGTCCTCTATCACGAGCTAAATCCTCACATCTTTCAAGCTATTTATGCGATCGTTTCACATGAATTTAAGCCTTAACTAATAAAATTAACATGATGAAACACTCAAATAAATTTCTCCTCTAAATTGAATCCAAATAATAGGATAAACTGAGAAGTCACTAAGGTTCTCCTCCGGATTTGTGACATCCCCTATTTCTTCCTCCTTTAGACTCTACAACAAAATACTCCAAATTTGAGTCATACCCATTTCACACCTCTTTGTCCAATTTAGATGAAATGTCCTATCTTTTTGAAATCTTTGGAGATAATATTTCCTGATTTTTATTATGACTTTTCTTAGGTGACTTCAATTATCTAAGATATAATTAACTATTGGGGCTTGCCCTTATAGGAAGCTTGTCCAAACACAGCTTAATATAAACCCAATTTAGTTCTTCATACTAAATAGGGGAACTTATTGGCAAATAAATGGTTTCGCAGACCAAACGGATGTCATATATTTCTTATTTTATTTGATCGAGCCTCATCCTCAAGTCTTGTGTTTATCCTTCAAGATAGATACAGGGTTTGAGGTACAGCGTTGTTGACTTCATTTTTGAGGTCTTATTTTCCTTCCCCTAGATACCCTAGGATCTAGCCTTAGGATTTCTCTATTTTGACTCTCTTAGAGGACAAGACTGGGACCCGCAATACTTAGAAATTCAAGTCATTTTTTTGCTCTTTAAAGTTTCATATGGACAATTTTTGATTTTTGACGTCCATTCGAGTCGATTAAAGCCGACATATTGAAACTCTTGTTGAGTTCCTATAGTAATTTTAAGGACATAAGTGGACCTCATGACGTGTTTGTGACGTTTGACCTTCTACTGCAAGCAATTTATTTGGCTTTGGTTGTCGCTTATGTGAGGACTGGTCAATGATATACTTGTTCAACGGCTCTGATTGGGTCAAAATAATTTCATTTGATGCGCCACTTGTGAATTGAAGATAATTTGACACGATCGTTGATGAATTTGTCTGGATGACAAAACGGACTCCACCGTCGCGTCCGGAATGTCAATTTTAGCTTGGTAGGACACCCATTTTTTTGGGGCACCATGCACAAATCAATTGCACAAAATTTGATATATTCTTTTAATAAAAAAATATATAATAAAAATCATTTTAAATAAAAGAGTTTTTTAAAATCATAAATCTAAACTCCCTCACACACGTTCCTCCTCTCGGAACCGTTGTTTCCCTAGCCAAACCCTTTCTCCCCTCTCTTCTCTTGACTAAGTCTCAAAGTTTCCTTCCGGTTCCTTGATTATCTCTTTCTTTGCCGACCATAACTGACTTTTGTCACCGGTCATTCTGCCGATCACTTTCTTATAGTGGATTTTCCTGCGCAATGATTTTAGTAGCCCTCTCGTTCTTGAGATTGAGGAGTTTTTCTTGCCGTGATCCCATGCCCTCTCGATGGATATTGTTGACCTCATTTTTGGTTGAGGTCTAGAAAACTTCTTTAGTAGCCTAGGTCTAGCCATAGGACTTTCCTATTGACTAGTCTTAGAAAATTAGAAGAGGAACCCCACCGTTAGAAATTCAAAGCCTTTCTCTTTACTCAACTTGAAGTTTCACGTATTGATCTTAACTTCTAGCATTTAGTAGGTAAGATCGTTGTGAGAGGATTCAAGAGGAGTTCTTATAGGATTACCTGGCCTTAGGATTGACCTTGGGTGTTGGTTTGGAGTTAGGATACACAATATCCTCACAATACACTAATTAAGATCATTACATGAGGACCTAAAATGAGGATTTCATTGATCCCTGGTTCATTTAGAATGTATATCTATCTCATTCTATGTGAAATGCCTAACTTAACATTAATCCATGGTTCATTTAGAATGGATTTATCCAATTCTATGTGGAATGCTTAACTTGGGTTAATCCATGGTTCATTTAGAATGAATATTTATCCAATTCTATGTGAAATGCCTAACTTGATACTTTGCCCCTAGGCACCTCCAAATTACCTAACTGCCCTTGGGACCCAAATTTGGCTAATATTTCTAAAATTTGTCAAAATACCCGCCCCTAGGCACCTCCAAATTACTAACTGCCCTTGAAACTTGAAATGCCCAACTTGGTCTTTTGCCCTAGACACCTCCAAATTACCTAACTGCCCTTGGACCCCAAATTTGGCTAATATTCCCAAATCCCTATGCACCTCCAAATTACCTAACTGCCCTTGGGACCTAAATTTGGCTAAAATTCCCAAAACCTAGGCACCTCCAAATTACCTAACTGCCCTTGGGACCCAAATTTGGCTAATATTCCCAAAGGCACCTCCAAATTACCTAACTGCCCTTGGGACCCAAATTTGGCTAATATTCCCAAATTTTGGATTTAGAATGAATATCTATCCAGTTTTATTTGAAATGCCTAACTTGGTCTTTTGCCCCTAGGCACTGAATGGATATTTATCCAATTCTATGTGAAAAGCCTAACTTGGTCTTTTGCCCCTAGGCACCATCAAATTACCTAACTGCCCTTGGGACCCAAATTTGGCCAAAATTCCTAAATTTTGCCAAAATATCCAAATTTGATCAAAACACATTTCAAACACCTTGAATATACCCAAACGTGCCAAAAATGACAAAAATTTCCAAAAATGACCAAATTACCAAAATACCCCTCCATGACCCAAAATCCAAAAAATTCTAAAAATTCCCAATAAATCTCAATAAATCCAAAATATTCCCAATTTCATTTTGTCCAACTACACCATGGTCCAATTTGGTCCATTTGACCATTTTTGACAAAACCCATTTCATTTTGTCCAACTACACCTTGGTCCAATTTGGTCAATTTGACCATCTTTGACAAATCCCCAAATTAGCCCCAATATTGGCTAACACCCTAAATCTCAACAATTGAATGCCTTAGATCTCAAATTGGCATCCAATTTTAGTTGGCTAACACCCCAAATCTCAACAATTGAATGCCTTAGATCTCAAATTGGTATCCAATTTTTANTTTGGATTTAGGCCAAAATCAAATGAATTTGAGGCTTCATCAAGGCCAATTGATGATTGATTTTGATGTGTACGAATGTTGTAAGGATTTTGTAATATTAATTGAGACCAATTAGCTAGGCTATGGGTTCAATTGAGTGAGATCAAGTCTCATGGTAAAAATTGGGGTTTTGACCCAAATCAAAATTGGGCTCAAATCATAGACCAATTGTGCCTGGATTTGGTTTAGTTTGGTTATATAAAAAGTGAATTTGAGTTTGGGATGGGAATTGGGGTCAATTAAGATCAAATTGATAGACATTTGGGATGGATTTGGGGAATTTTGGGTTAAAGAGGGGCAATTTGGGGATTTTGGTTAAATATTNAATTAGCCCCAACATTGGCTAACACCTCAAATCTCAACAATTGAATGCCTTAGACCTCAAATTGACATCCAAATTTTGTTGATCCCCAAATCTCAACAATTGAATGCCTTAGATCTCAAATTGGCATCCAATTTTTANTTTGACAAAATCCCCAAATTAGCCCCAATATTGGCTAACATCCCAAATCTCAACAATTGAATGCCTTAGACAATTGGCATTCAATTTTTGTTGAAAATCCTTTATAAGGTCATTTTTGACCAAACACAACAATCGGCATCCAATTTTTGTTGAAAATCCTTTATAAGGTCATTTGTGACCAAATACAACAATCAATTTAAGCTTAGTCTAGCCCCAATATTGGCTAATACCCCAAATCTCAACAATTGAATGCCTTAGATCTCAAATTGGCACCAATTTTTGTTGAAAATCCTTTATAAGGTCATTTTTGACCAAACACAACAATCAATTTGAGCAACCCCCAAATTAGCCCCAATAGTGGCTAACATCCCAAATCTCAACAATTGAATGCCTTAGACCTCAAATTGGCATCCAATTTTTATGGCTAACACCTCAAATCTCAACAATTGAATGCCTTAGACCTCAAATTGGCATCCAATTTTTGGTGAAAATCCCTTATAAGGTCATTTTTTACCAGAAAACAACAATCAATTTGAGCTTAGCCCAAAGCTAGCTCAAGTTAGACCCAAATTTAACCCATAAAACAATGAATTTGAGCTTAGCCCAAAGCTAGCTCAAGTTAGACCCAAATTTGACCCTTAAGGGCATATTTGAGCTTAGCCCAAAGCTAGCTCAAGTTAGACCCAAATTTGACCCTTAAGGGTTTAATCTGAGTGAGCTTAGCCCAAAGCTAGCTCAAGTTAGACCCAAATTTAACCCTTAAAGGCTTAATTTAGGCAGCTTAGCCCAAAGCTAGCTCAAGTTAGACCCAAATTTGACCCTTAAGGGTTTAATTTAAGTTTATTTTTGTTGAAAATCCTTTATAAGGTCATTTTGGACCAAACATAACAATAAATTTGAGCTTAATTTTTGTTGAAAATCTTTTATAAGGTCATTTTTGACCAAACACAATAATCAATTTGAGCTTAGCTGCTAGCTCAAGTTAGACCCAAATTTGACCCTTAAGGGTTTAATTTAAGTCTAAATCCAAATCTATTAAAACCCACCCAAGTTGACCATCAAATCAACTTCAAAACAACATTCATCCTTCATGAAAGTTGTCTATAATGATGTTTTNTCAAATTCAATTCAAATAACTTTGAAATTTTTATCCTACCTCATTCATGGGTCAATTAAGACATCAGAGGAGTAAATGCATTTTTTTTCAGATTTTAATTTAATTTATATAATTATTTTAATGCAAAAATAGGATTTTTCAAAGAAAATTCCTAACTTGACCAAGGTAAATTATAATACCTTGAAATTTTTACTGGAGGTAGACCTTGATCAGAAAAGCCATTGGATCAAATTTCATAATTTTTTAAATTCCATGTGAATTATTATAATTATTTTAAATATTGGCCTATTTATTAAAAATAAAATATTTTAAGTGGTGAAAATTAAGTTTTGTATTTTTGAAAAATCTCCCTAAGGTCAGAGAACTTTGAGGAATAAGGTTTACATTTTTTTGATTTTTCCTAGATTTATTTGAATTATTTTAGTGAAAACTCATTTTTAGCCTTTTAAAAATTATTTTCAAGCTTTGAAAATAAATATCTTTATTTAAAAAAATCAGGAAAAATATTCTAATTGTTGCTAAGTGATTAGGAAACAATTTAGAACATTTCCATGAGTTTCGTTATTTTTGTGATTTTTATGAATTTTTTTAATTATTTTAAATATTCAAAATGGGCTAAAAAACAAATTTTTATCTTTCATTTTATTTTTAGAAAATACCCCTGATCACAGAGAACTCAAGAAACTAAGTTTCATAATTGTTTGAGTTATATTTTGATTTTAAAAAAAAAATCATTTAAACGTGAACTCAAAAAACTAAGTTTCATAATTTTTTTAGTTATATTTTGATTTTTAAAAATCATTTAAGTGTCAAGAAACTAAGTTTCATAATTTTTTGAGTTATATTTTGATTTTTAAAAAATCATTCAAGTGTTAAGAGTGGATATTTATCTTTAAAAATCAACTTAAGTTATCAAATGAACTCAAAATATTTTGAACTTTTTATAGTGAGTTCTCTAGATCATAAATTTATCTTTAAAAATCAATTTAAGTTATTAAATGAACTCAAAATATTTTGAAACTTTGATGACTATCTTTAAAAATCAAGTTAAGTTGTCAAATGAACTCAAAATAATTTGAAATTTTTATGATGAGTTCTCTGTAAGTTATTAAATGAACTCAAAATATTTTGAAACTTTTATGATGAGTTCTATGGATCATAAACCACAGTGGAGATAAAAAAATCAGGTCATTTAAATGTTTATATTTTTCAAAATTAATCATCTTAGTGATTTAATATTTGGAAAATTTAAGAATGTTTTAAATGACTTGACCCATGAAATTATTTTCAAAGGTTTCTTTGGTCATAATGGACCTTCCAAAATTTTCTTGGGATTTAATAACTAATATGCTAATTTCTATGATTATTTTAAAGAAATAATGCGGAAGATCTTGAAAAATGTGGATCTCTATATAGAAACCTCATGTGATTTTGAAAAAATCAGAGAATGTTCCCCCTTATAGAGGCTACAATATGTCAAAACTTCAAAACAAGGTGATGTGTCAATATGCATGGACAATCAAATGATTCTAAATAGTATTTCATTAATAAAAAATATTTTATCCATCAAATGGGCTTGAAGATTATTCCACACTGTTCTCCTCTGTTCACTAAGCAAGAGGGTATTTTTATTTTATTTTTGTGATTTTTCTATACAAAGTTATGTGTTTATGAAGTTTTGGGGATTAAATAAATAAGAAAATACCCCTATTTTTCTATTTAAACTGTGCGTTCCACTTCAGCCTATGACAGATCTGAAAGCATGCGTGGCGCGCTCTAGTTGGATGCCGTCGTCCACGTAGTTTGCTGACTCGACCCACTATTCATGTCTCGAAGTGCCTTCCGGCTCGATCTCCCCCGTCCATTTGATACGCGCTTGATCGAACGGCTCCACGTCATCGTTCGTGATAGAATGATCCTATGCCCGTCCAGACTAAAACCTTAAGATCTCAGCCTAGACTCAACAAAATCACCTCGGGTTTGATCTTATGGACTCGTCTAAGTGCGACGAATGCATCCATACGGCTATGGTATCATGAAATCAATTTTAAGTAAATGAAGAATCAAAATAAGCTTGGGAGGAGGAGGAGTTTTATACCTTTGCTCTGAGAAGGGAGGCTTCGATCACAGATGCTCGACACGTTTGTTGGGGTCCGAGGAGGCTGGGGATTAAGCCCCTGGCCTTAGTGTAAAGTCTAGGTATGAATTCGACCAAGCTCGATTTCAGGAGTTGNTCTACGTAGCTTGCTGACTCGGCCCGCTGTTTATGTCCCGAAGCGTTGTCCGACTCGATCTCCCCCGTGCATTTGATACACGCTTGATCGAACTGCTCCCCATCATCGTCCCCGATAGAATGATCTCGTGCCCGTCCACACTAAAACATCTCAGCCATAGACTCAACCAAATCACTTCGGGTTTGATCCTATGGACTCGTCTAAGTGAGATGAACACATCCATACGGTTAATGTACCATGAAATCAAGCTTAAGTAAATAGAGAATCAAAATAAGCTTGGGAGGAGGAGTTTTATACCTTTGCTCTGAAAGGGAGGCTTCAATCAGAGGTGCTCGGCACGCTCGTTGGGGTCCAAGGAGGCTAGGGATTGAGTCCCTGGTCTTGGTGTAAGTTCTAGGTATGAATTCAACCAAGTTCGATTTCAGGTGTTGGTTTAGAGCTATGGTAGATGCTCTGTGAAAGGGGGATTTTGTGGGGCTTTAGCTTTTTTTACTATTGTGAAAGTGTGGGTGAAGTTAATTTGTGCTTGATGGACTGTGGAGGTGTATTGGGTTCTGTCCTAATTTCCGGCAAGGTTTTAAGGTTAAAATTGAGCTCCGACAATGGGAATGGGTCAGGGAAAATGGTTGGAATGCACTGATAGGATCTTAGGGAAGCTTTGTGTGAAGTTTGGAGAGGCCTCTCTAAGGAAATTTCAACACCTTATTTAATGGCCATGGAGGTGGTCTTTTATAAAAATGGGGTTATGATGGTTGTCGTGGCTAATTNAAGTTTGGTGGAGTGTGGAGGTGTATTGGGTTCTGTCCTGGTTTCTGGCAAGGTTTCAAGCTCAAAATTGAGGTCCGGCAATGGGAATGGGTGAGGGAAAATGGTTGGAATGCACTGAGGGGATCTTAAGGAATCTTTGTGTGAAGTTTGGAGAGGCCTCTCTGAGAAATTTTCAGCAAACCAACCATGGCCGTGGGAGGTGAGTTTTTATAAAAAAGGCCATGGGGTGGCTCTCAGAGCATAAGTTTGGGTGTATTATGGTGCTTAGGTGGAGGGCAGAGGAGCTCCATAGTTTGATTTGGATGAGCTGGCCTTTAGGTTTGATTTGGGTGAGGTGCCATGGGGGTGGCTCTCAGGCTCCATAGTTTGATTTGGATGAGCTGGCCTCTAGGTTTGATTTGGGTGAGGTGCCATGGGGCTGGCTCTCAGTTTTGGGATTTTTCGGCCACAAGGNATTTGATTTGGATGAGCTGGCCTCTAGGTTTGATTTGGGTGAGGTTCCATGGGGGTGGCTCTTAGTTTTGAGTTTTTCTGGCCACTAGGCTGGCCAGCCGGCTGTTGATTTGGGTGAGGTGCCATGAGAGTGGCTCTTGGTTTTGGGCTTTTCTGACCACTAAACTTGCCGGCTGTCCAGGGGTAGGTGGCTAGGAGCTCAGGGAACCCAGAGGAATCCATCACAATAATTTAATGCAAATGTGCTATGATTTGGCAAAGATTTCTTAAGCATGTGCATTTTTTGAAATAAGATCCCTTAATTTGAGGGAGCTTTGGTCCATGGCTTGATTTATCTGATTTCATGGTGTTTGACTGGTCACTAAGTCCAACTAATGGCTGTGGTGGAGTTAACTTGGTGGCTTTAGGGTGGTTAGGTCACATTTGGTGCATGGGTCCAAGTGAGTGCAAATGACCAAAAATTGGGTTTANCAACAATTTAATGCAAATGTGCTTGAATTTGACAAAGATATCTTAAGCATGTGCATTTTTGGAAATAAGATCACCTAATTTGGTGGACCTTTGATCCATGGCTTGATTTAGGTGATTTCATGGTGTTTGGACTGGTCACTTAGTCCAACTAATGACTGTGGTGGAGTTAATTTGGATCTAAGGTGGTTAGGTCACATTTAGTGTATGGGTCCAAGTGGGTGCAAATGACCAAAACTTGGGTTTGGGCTAGGTTAGACATGTCAGTCACTAAGTCCATCTAATGGTTGTGGTGGAGTTAATTTGGTGGCTTTAAGGTGGTTAGGTCATTAGTGTATGGGTCCAAGTGGGTGCAAATGACCAAAACTTGGGTTTGGGCTAGGTTAGCCATGCCAATTGATGGGTCCAAGTGGATGCAAATGACCAAAACTTGGGTTTGGGCTAGGTTAGCCATGTCAATTGACTGGTCCAAGTGGGTGCAAATGACCAAAACTTGGGTTTTGGGCTAGGTTAGCCATGTCAATGGCCCAAATAGTTGTTTGTTGGTGTATATGATCATAAGGAACAACTTTGGTGAAGGATGGAAGTGGTTTTGAGCTCAATTTAAGGGACTGGTGTAGATGATCACAAGGAACAACTTTGGTGAAGGATGGAAATGGTTTTGAGTTCAATTGGGGGTGTAGATGATCATAAGGAACAACTTTGGTGAAGAATGGAAGTGGTTTTGAGCTCAATTGAATGGTAGATGATCACAAGGAACAACTTTGATGAAGGATGGAAGTGGTTTTGAGTTCAATTGAAAGGTTGATGATCATAAGGAACAACTTTGGTGAAGGATGGAAGTGGTTTTGAGCTCAATTGGAGGGTCCNTTCACACAAATGTAAATCCTAATAAATAAAAATTGCAGGATGAAACATCTAAATGATTTCTCCTAAGTTGAACCAAAGNAGCAAGGATTTAAGCCAAACTTAACTTAATCCCTGCCCAAACAACTAAAAGTCTAATTTATGCCAAATTTTTCCGTGAAACACATCGAAAAAATAGATCTTAAGATAAGAGAGAGAGAGTGTGTGTGTGTGTGCGCGTGCGCGCCGTGCGCACAATAATATATATTAATTTGAATTGTCGATTAGTCATTTCTCAGAGGGAAGTACAATATATAAAGTTACATATTTGCCCATGTTTTAATGAGATGTTACAAGATGGTAATTTTAAGTATTTTACATGTATAGGCTCGTTCGCCTTCACTAAATTGGGGTTGCCAAAAGAACCTAGCTTGATAGTCTTTGGGTTAGTGAGATTCGACTCCATCGACAATGCTAGTCTAGTTGTTGATTGTTGATTCCTTAATAAGGAACTCCAGTCGGTGGGGCAAGACAAGGCTATCGGGCAGAGAGTAAATCACCGTAATCTGATAAGTAGCTTACTCCTCAACGAGGCGATCCTTCGGGGATGATCTATGTGGTTATGTGATGGCTAATTCTTGGCCTTGTGTGAGAGGTCTTAGTGGCGTCTATGAGATAGTTGACAATGTTAAATTCTTTCCTTGAGTAGGGTTATGACGAGGATTGATGTCTCCCCTCAGCTCAGTAGGCTTTATTCCTTAGTTCATATGGGGCCTTGACTCTGCTAGTCTTCAACCCTTGCTTACAAGGGCTTGTACCTGGTCAGGAAAGACTTTCGGTATTCTGCTAGGGAACACATAATCTTATGATTATGACCTTTAATATTTCACTTATGAATCTTTGGTCGTCCGCGTGTGGGCTCTTAGTCTCTGATACACCTAAAAATGTACTATTTTTTATGTTTTTTTTTATAATGAATTGCACTTTAAAGGTATGTTTTCTTGTCTTTTTAGTTGTATGTACATCAAATTGAAGAATTTGGAGTGATTGGAGCAAAAGGAAAAAAAGCACCAAAACGGAGCAAACCAGAGCAAATCAGGTCGAATTGGGGCACACCGGAGCCATGGGGATTGAAATCGGGCACTTAAGTGCCTGTGCCCAGCGCGTAAGCGCCCAAATATGGAGCTTAGGTGCCACCAGATAGAGTGAGGGGCGCTTAAGCACCCAAAAACGGCGTTTGGGCGCCAAAGACGGTTTTCAACATATCTTCTAGAATATACATCAGATTTGGTCAATTTTTGAAGCGTTACTTCGTGCATCTCTTGCGGAATTCATTGGAAATGATAAAATGGACTTTCTAAAAGAGATTGGGGTGGTTATATGGAGTTTTGAAGAGGCACTTAAGACACATTTTGGAAGATTCATTGAATCTGGACAGTTTTGAAGAGACACTTAAGAATCTCTCGGGAAATTATAACTAAGGCTTGGAAATGTTTTTAAAATAACTCTTGAACTCTTGAATCAATAGGAAGAGGAGAATAAGACTTGGAGAAGAAGAAGAAGGATTGGGTGCGAGCCCCAAGTGGGGCGGCAAGGTGACAGAAAAAGAGAAAGAGTGAGAGATTTCTTCTTTTCTTTTCACTTTGTTCTTGGAGAGGTTTGTAAGGAGTTTGCTTTTTCTATACAAGGAGAGTTTGATTTCCATTAGAGATAAGTATTTTTATTGTATTTTGATTTGAATTTAGTACTTTGTTTATATGGTTTGAAAGTCGTGTTCAATGAAAAGTTCTTTTTGTTTCTCCATTTGTAGTGAGTAGTTTTCTTTACTCTTCTCTCTTGTAATGAATTAATATGCATGTGTAGGATATAAAATTGAATAGAGTGAGAATATATTGTGATGATTTTACTTTGTTTTTCATTTACATGTAAACTTGATCAACTTGCATGTTAAAATCTGTTGTGAGAAGATGTAAGATCTAGGATGATGTTGTCTTAATCAACTATGGTAGAATCACATGAGATTGTATGGATGAGATTGTAGTCCATATGGTTGAGTGCAAATAAATAGGAAAATAATCTTTAATGGGTGTAGAATTAGAGGATTTTAGTGTGACAGGCTAAAGCCCCCTAATTTGGTCTATTGTTTTAGGCTTTAATGCGAGATATTAGCCTCCAGGTGGAGGGATAAGAGTGAACTCTAGAATAAGAGCTAGTATCTTCCATGCCTAGCCCGTCTTCAGAACTATTCAAACTTTAGATTAACCAATGTTCTTTATAGCATCTCTAGTAAGGGCAAAGAATATAATTGCTCCTATTTGTCACAATCTCTCTCATTACTTGTTTTACTTTTACACATGTCACTAATTTTATTGTATAATTACTCCTATTTATTATATATTTCTTATTTCTCTTCAGNTATAATTACTCCTATTTGTCACAATCTCTCTCACTACTTGTTTTACTTTTACACATGTCACTAATTTTATTGTATGATTACTCCTATTTATTATATATTTCTTATTTCTCTTCATTTTTCCCTTAAATATAAAAATTAGTAAATTTTGACATTCCTTGAATTTAACTTAAATCATATAGTCTTGGGAATTCTTCGCATCTAACTCTTATGTGCATGCTTTTTCTTGGAGCTCCTTCNTCTCTAGTAAGGACAAAGAATATAATTACTCCTATTTGTCACAATCTCTCTCACTACTTGTTTTACTTTTACTCATGTCACTAATTTTATTGTATGATTACTCCTATTTATTATATATTTTTTATTTCTCTTCATTTTTCCCGNTCAGTTTTCCCTTAAATATAAAAATTAGTAAATTTTGACATTCCTTGAATTTAACTTAAATCATATAGTCTTAGGAATTCTTTGCATCTAACTCTTGTTAGTGCATGCTTTTTCTTGGAGCTCCTTCACAACCCTTTATATGTCATCAAGGTTCACACACTCAGGAGAAACAAAAGAGATCCTAATGTTATTGAATCTTGATATGTTCGAGCACCCAAGGATATTATATATATATATATATATCTTCAATTTTCCCTTAAATATAAAAATTAGTAAATATTGACATTCCTTGAATTTAACTTAAATCATATAGTCTTTGGAATTCTTCGCATCTAACTCTTGTTAGTGCATGCTTTTTCTTTGAGCTCCTTCACAACCCTTTATATGTCATCAAGGTTCACACACTGAGGAGAAACAAAAGAGATTCTAATGTTGTTGAATCTTGATATGTTCGTGAATCACACCTAAGGAATAAAACTTAAGTCAGGAGTGAGAGAGAGAGGGGGGGGAGAGAGAGAGAGAGGGAGAGGGAGAGAGAGAGATGCACAATAATGAACAATAAATAGTCTTATCGATTTTCCTTTTGTTATAAAATGATCTTTTCTTATTTATAGAAGAGGGGATATAATCTATAAAGTTACTTGTTTGCCCCTAATTTAAATAGGTTGTTATAGAATATTTTAGGCAGTTTAGATGTATAAGTCTACATATTGGCTATCATATGACTCGGTCGGCTGAAATCAGCGGGTCTTAGTTTAGTAAGATCTGCTCATTTGACTGTGTTGAATCATGATTGTTGGTCGGCCTTTGATGGTCTTTTGGTTGGCAAGACTTAGCTCGGTGAACTTGGCTTTATCGGTCAGTTATTCTAGTGTAGTTGTTGCTATTGATCCCTAGATGAGGATTTCCTGTCGGCGGAACGAGACTAGGCTACCAGGCAGGGGTGAATCGCCATAATCTGATAGATAGCTCATTCATTGATGAAACTACAAAAAATTAGCCTACTACGATAGTCTTACACCATTAGAATTAATTAAAAAGTCGTCGGAATTTTAATTTTCAATGGCTTTCAAATATTTTATTTACTGACGACCTACATCTTCTGAAGTGTTTTTGACGGTAAGGACCGTATATATTAAGTGTAACCCGAAGAGTCAATTGCACATCATTACAATGTTTGTGACAGACTAAAAGTTGTTGGAGTGTCTTTAGTCAATTACGTGTCGGTAAATCATCGGTAGTAATTACCAATGAGCAGCTTTCGTTAATAACCTGAAACATTTATTATTTAACCACGAGTTTTAGTGGCGTTGGAAAGCCGTTGACACTTTAATAATTTGCCTTAAAACTGACGGGTTCCTGTCGATTTAAATCCCAATCGATCTAATCCGTCAGATAGTCATCGTTAGGCCGTTAAAAACCTGTAGCAGAAAAAAATACATCCAACAATGTGATTTCCACACCTGCAATTGTAAAACACATATACATCTAATTACATAACACACTATTGATTTTAACCATCCAAGTAGTTAATAAGACAATAATAAACACAATAGTAAACTAAATACATTAAACCAACCAAAAATGATTATATGTACAATGAAAATTCCGTTTGATCAAATTATTTCAAAAAAGAAAAAAAGTAGAATAAATAATACATCTATTTATTTATCATTTGTCCTCTCATCATCATCCTCTTACTCTTCCTCAAACTCATCTGAAGCTAGTTGCTTTCCTTGATGCTCTGCCTCACGTCGGATCTCATCTAACTTTGATTTCATTTTCTCTTCAATCTCGAACCTCATTTGGGTGAGCTGGGCAGCAACCGTGGCTGTGACTTGGGTCTCAGTATCTACAGGTTATTCGAAAAATTTTTACCTAAATTTTGATGTATAAAAGGTATCATTTTTTTTGCTAGTTTTAAACACTTTTTTTTGTAGTATGTGAAGATTATTCTAGATGTTTGTGCTCTTTGTTATTATCATTTATTGGCCTTAGATCAGGAATCTCAGGAGAGTCCAAGAGATTCCTAGTGATACTGAACTCTTTCCTCGAGTCAGGTTATGGTAATAGGTAGATTGATGCCTATGTTCATCTTGATTGGTCTTAGCCCTAATTTTGGTGGTCAACACTCAGTCAACCCCCAGCCACGACTCAAGGGATTGCATATAGTAAAGTAAGTGGGTCTTTTGATCTTCCGCTAGTGGACCTAGTATAGGAAATTTGCAAATTAGCGTCAGTATTTGTGTCCAACAAATTCTAATACAAATAGAAGCGTTAGATTTGTGTGAACATGGACACTAATTATTTGCATGGAACATTGCGTCTCACTTGTGTCGACAATATGTTGATGCAACGTGTTTGTGTCAAACTTTGGTCGACATAATTTTTTTTGTCGCATTTTGCATTAACATGTTATATTCACTTAACAACGTCAAAGTGGTTTTAGGTAAAGCTAATGCTAAAGAATTTTTATCGAAATTGATTCACACAAAGTAGATGCAAGTACCCTAAAATATAATTCCCGCATGATAAAGCCTCTTTTGCTCTTCCCTATTTCATTTCTCCTTAGCTCTGGTGACTTTGATGTGAATTCTCCTCCACTGAGCAATCTGACATCTCAAGCATGTTCCATCGACAAAATCCCGACTTCGACAAGCAATCCTTCTTTCCAACCTTAGGTAAATATTTCTTCTCTCTTGAGTCTTCCCTTCATGAGATTTATGGTTTTTTCGGTCTCCTTTTTATGTAAAAAATGATGTTTTGGTGTTAGATATGTAATGCATAGGAATTGTGGGTTTTTTTTTGTAGAATTCGAAGTTTAGGTAATGTATAGGAATTGTGTGGGTTTTATGTGAAAAATGAAGTATGTGTTAGATATGTTTGCCTATAAAAGAGAAGCATAAAAATAAGTTAAATGTTGTTGTTGAGATGTGAATGTGTTGGTGGATGAGTGGCTTTGCACTTTTAGACAGAATGCAAGAAAAGTATATATACTTGAAAGAGTTGGTGTTGCTCCAGTAATAGGGAAGATTAGAGGGAGCTATCTCAAAAGGTTCGTTCACAGTAAACATCAATCATATGATGATCATGCTTGGAGTGAACCTCTTAGATATCTTGGGTTTTTTGTTCAAAGTGATGGTGATATAGATGGGGATATAATTAGTAGAATTCAAGTTGGTTGGTTGAAGTGGAGGAATGGTTCAAGCCTATTGTCTGATAGAAAATTATCACTTAGCTCGGACTTAAGGGAAAATTTATAAGATGGTTGTAAGTTTTACAATGATTTATAGCACAAAATGTTATTCTGTAAAAGTGAAACATAAAATTAAATTAAGTGTTGCTGAGATGAGAAGGCTCAGAAGGATGACTGGCTTAACATTTAGAGACAAAAAGTGAAAAGAATATATCCGCGAAATGGTTGGTGTAGGTGTTTTAGAAGACTGATCTGACCACAGTTCTCCTCACAGTCGGGGCTTCAGTAACTGTGAGTCTTTCAAATACCGATGACCTATGTCGAAGAATCTTAATAACATTATCTTCAACAGGTTTTGGGCTTTACATGGGCTAGTGAGCACGATGTGCAGTAGCAATAATAGAACGAGACATTACAGGATAACCTCGTGAAGGCATGTCGCGAATAGGGATGGCAACAACATTGGCTTCAAAAGGAAAGTCTAGATTTACAAAGAGTTTGGTTGCTCCAGTGTTCCTAGTATTGATGGACAACATCAACTAGGAGGATGTTAGCTCCACCCCAAGCAGAATAGTGAAAACAATATTCTGTAGATTTATTCTGCATAAATGAAAGAGGGTGATCAGCAAGTCCAAAGCTTAATATTATGCCCCACACTTTCAAAGATGCAGAGACATAATAACAGATGTACAAAAATATTCAATATTCCATTAGAACTTTAAATTTTAATTTGATTATACTCCGGCTGCTATTATATTAGAATAATGAGTAGTCAAAGATGCAAAGAGAAGCCTTCCTCGATGGAGTCACCAGAAATCTATGGTCTCCAAAAATTCACAATTGCTCCTTATGAAAACTCTCTGCATTTATTATTTTTTTTGTTTTGAGAGAGAGCTTAAGAGGGTCGCATTTTCAAAAGACAGATTGGATTGTATATAATACATTGACCAGAGATTTCACCCTCATTTAGCGAGGACTTTTAATCTGAAGTTCAAGATTTCTCATAGGTGCAAACCCCTGTGGTTAATTACCCCTCCTGATAATGAGAGCAAACTTTCGATTAAGGTTATTCATTAAGAATTAAATATTCAACATGCAATAGCAGCAAACTTAGGATTTAAGTTGTAAAATTTATCACTTGAAGCTTAAAGCGGATGGTGGGGGAATGAAGACAAAACACGATTAAGATCCCATGGTTTTGTCATCTTAGGTCATCATGGTCTCTAATCTACTTAGTTAGATGAGGTACTCGACCTAACATAACAGAAGAATTATTGTCAACATTCTTGGGTTGTGTCATCCAAGGTATCCTTGTGGATCTAGGGTGGATGGTTGTCTAAGGGGACAAATTTAACTCGATCTTAGGTAATAGAAGAATGTATGTCAATCAATTGTACACTTATGATACACAATTCAAAGAGTAGAAAACCATTAAGAAGCATGNTCTTAATAACATTATCTTCAACAGGTTTTGGGCTTTGCATGGGCATGTGAGCACGACGTGCAGTAGCAATAACAGAACGAGAAATTACAGGATAACCTCGTGAAGGCATGTCGCGAATAGGGATGGCAACAACATTGGCTTCAAAAGGAAATTCTAGATTTACAAAGAGTTTGGTTGCTCCAGTGTTCCTAGCATTGATGACAACATCAACTAGGAGGATGTTAGCTCCACCCAAAGCAGAATAGTGAAAGATTTATTATGCATAAATGAAAGAGGGTGATCAGCAAGTCCATAGCTTAATATTATGCCCCACACTTCCAAAGAAGCAGAGACATAATAACAGAAGTACAAAAACATTCAATATTCCATTAGAACTTTAAATGTTAATTTGATTATACTCCGGCTGCTATTATATCAGAATAATGAGTAGTCAAAGATGCAAAGAGAAACCTTCCCCGATGGAGTCACCAGAAATCTATGGTCTACAAAAATTCACAACCGCTCCCTATGAAAATTCTCTGCATTTATTTTTGTTTTAAGAGAGAGCTTAAGAGGGTCCCATTTTTAAAAGAAAGATTGGATTGTATATAAAACATTGCCCNTCTTAATAACATTATCTTCAACAGGTTTTGGGCTTTGCATGGGCATGTGAGCACGACGTGCAGTAGCAATAATAGAACGAGAAATTACAGGATAACCTCGTGAAGGCATGTCGTGAATAGGGATGGCAACAACATTGGCTTCAAAAGGAAATTCTAGATTTACAAAGAGTCTGGTTGCTCCAGTGTTCCTAACATTGATGACAACATCAACTAGGAGGATGTTAGCTCCACCCAAAGCAGAATAGTGAAAGCAATATTCTGTAGATTTATTATGCATAAATGAAAGAGGGTGATCAGCAAGTCCATAGCTTAATATTATGCCCCACACTTCCAAAGAAGCAGAGACATAATAACAGAAGTACAAAAACATTCAATATTCCATTAGAACTTTAAATGTTAATTTGATTATACTCCGGCTGCTATTATATCAGAATAATGAGTAGTTAAAGATGCAAAGAGAAACCTTCCCCGATGGAGTCATCAGAAATCTATGGTCTACAAAAATTCACAACCGCTCCCTATGAAAACTCTCTGCATTTATTTTTATTTTTGTTTTAAGAGAGAGCTTAAGAGGGTCCCATTTTTAAAATAAAGATTGGATTGTATATAAAACATTGCCTAGAGATTTCACCCACATTTAGCGAGGACTTTTAATCTGAAGTTCAAGATTTCTCATAGGTGCAAATCCCTGCGGTTAATTACCCCTCCTGATAATGAGAGCAAACTTTTGATTAAGGTTATTCATTAAGAATTAAATATTCAACATACAATAGCAGCGAACTTAGGATTTAAGTTGTAAAATTTATCACTTGAAGCTTAAAGCGGATTGTGGGGAAATGAAGACAAAACACAATTAAGAACTCATGGTTCTGTCATCCCAGATCATCATGATCTCTAATCTACTTAGTTAGATGAGGTAGTCAACCTAACATAACAGAAGAATTCTTATCAACATTCATGAGTTGTGTCGTCCAAGGTATTGTTGTGGATCTAGGGTGGATGGTTGTCTAAGGGGACAAATTTAAGTAGATCTTAGGTAATAGAAGAATGTATCTCAATCAATTGTACATTTATGATTCACAATTCAAAGAGTAGAAAACCATTGAGGAGCATGTGAGTTGCGGTCGAGGTCGCAATATGATGATATCATTTGGCGGCAACCACCTGGTCAGAGGGCTCTGGTTCTAACAACTATTTTGTGGTGCATTTGGCAGCAGAACCATAGAGACAGAGGACTCAGGACACATCTTTACTCATCTGCAATTACTTTGATCGTGAATATATTAATACATTTGATTGATATTTGCTCTTTGTGAGCTGGAGTCAATCAGATATTTGCCACCCTCAATAAGTTGATGCGGATGACAGATAAAATTTACTTTTAGCTTTTAAGTGGTTGAATTTTGCTTTACATATTAATTGGTTATTTTGAAAAGCTTGATTTTAAAGATTCCACTGGTTGAAATCTTAGATTAACACGACTATCATCAGAGATTTAAATATTTAAAGCTTTTATATTTGAAGGGTGACATTTAATTTTATTAGTTTAAGTTTCTTAAAGTATAAGTCTTGTCGACTCCTATCCTTATAGGTAGGAGGATCATAATAGTAGGGTGATTTGAACATGTAAATTCTTGTTTTAAGTTTTAGACGTCTATTTTAAAACTACTAGACTTGTCAACTTCATTCATTCTGAGAAGGTGATCAGATTAATGGGGTGATTTGAACTTGTAGATTCTTATTTTAAGATTTATACGTTTATTTAAAAACTCCTAAACTTGTCAACTTCAGTCATTATGAGGAGGATGTTCAGACCAGTGGGGTGATTTAGACATGTAAATTCCTATTGTAGGATTTAGACGTTTATTTTAAAATTACCAGAATCGCCAACTCCAGTCCTTGTATGGAGGAGGATCAAACTAGTGAAATGGGACTTACAACCTTATCCAAAGGACAAAA
>JXCR01122632.1:20270-70241 GCA_002079205.1 Phalaenopsis hybrid cultivar | reverse complement strand
CATGCTGAAATACTTTGAGAATCATCTCATGATATGAGTACATCATAGACTGATTACATCAGATACATGTCATGCTATTAAAAGAAAGCAAGTAAACCCTCTGCGCCTGATATGTTGAGCTTATGATCAAGCAGACCTTCTAAGTCATGCTCCAGGATTAGAGTTCCCTTCGCATGTACCTAGAGGTACAACCTTCTCATAGCTCGTAAGGAAACAACTCCTCCAATTTCAGGTCCTACTGAAATCCATATGGTATTTTACTATCATCCATTCTGTGAAAGGTTACAAACACCCTACTGTGTCGTACTCCTTGAATGCAGTGCTTGGCAACGTCTGCACCGTTTCCCTTGAGAACAAGTACTGAACCAACTGGAAGAGGAATATCCACAGCTCCTCTGAATTCGCAAGGGCCAACAATATCGATTTCTTTTCCAAACAAAATATTGCTCTTACTCGTGAATGAGACCGTGCAGAAAGGCCTCACAAAATCATGATGGTCGATGTGTGGGGGAATACAATCACCTTCTTCATAAATGTTGATGATGCAACTGTTAAGAATGCAAGTAGCAGGTAGAATATTCCACTTAACCATTCTCTTGATCATCCATTTTATCATTGGTGGTAACGGATCCACTTGATCGTATCTGAGGATCCCAGGCGGATTTCCCCGTCTGTCCTTCGTAAAATTGTAGCAACAACCGCATTGGATGGTGATTCTTCCTTTTCCCCACATCCATTTCTTCGGCTCGGAATATGTTCTCTCCATGAGAAGGCCAGCTCGACCTCTATCTCTTAAATTGAAGATGCAGTCCAGAATGCTTCTTTTATCAGTTTTAGAGAAAACCCTGGTATATAGCTCTAGGCCCTCCAATATGTTGATAAACTTTCCCTGAACTTCTTCATAGAACTCGAATTCTCTTTTATTTACTTTACTTATTTTGTAGTATTCTACCAAACCTGGAGTTGGCAGCTACCTGGGGTGTTCCTTCCTCCAGGCCTCGGCATGAACCCAAACTAGTGTTGGTCGATCCGGAATATGAGATTCAACCTCAAGTTGGATGTATGATCCTGGGCTCCATGGTGCGCAGTGATCTGTCCCCAGTGGGACATACGGTTCATTTGCCACGAAATATGGAGTCTGAGACTCGTTGGTGCTTGAAGTGTATTCTTCTAATGTACTGAAATGTTGTAGATGCAGAATGTTGCAGTTCGGGCATTCTACAAATGTGTTCGTGACTGATGTCCCGGCTGGTACCTCAACATTGCATGTTGGGCAACCTCTGTACAAGATATCTGGGACCGGGGGCACATCTGATTCTGTCACAATTCCTGACTCTTCATCTGTAGTGGGCAGGCTGAGAGAAGTTTCTCTCAGATCTGGATTGTAAATATGTTCCTCAGGAATGGGGGTAAGAAAACTGCTTATGTCTCTCTAGCGCTTGCGTTCCTGTCGCAGAAAGGCTCTCTGTTTCTTTCAGCTTACATTTTTGCGTTGCGTCCTACGGAGCAGAGTATTAGGTAGTTGTCCACTGTGGGCAGCAATCCGGCCCCTTGCTGGATTAGCTATCATGGAGGGCAGACGGCTGGGCCCCTCCATCAGATCTTGTTCCGCTATCACATTTTTACCTTTGCGTGACACATCATCTTGAGTGGTCACCCTCAACAGTGAAGCCAGTCCCTCCTTTACTTTATTGCTGACTATGTCCATTAGAGGACCTTCATAGTCCATATTAATCAAGTTGAGATCCATGTTGAAATCTATAATATCTTGCGACATCATCTCTTCATTTAGTGCGAGGTTCTAGCCATCCTGGAAGGAAAAGATCAGCCTCTGTCCAGACATTTTTCTGCAGATCATAGAAAGAAATGTCAGTGGGCCGAAGCTTGGCATGAACAAAAACAAAACAAAGTATTCATTAAAGTAAATTTTAGTTTGCTTTGATGAAAAGGATTACTCATTTTATGTGTGAGTTTTGTTTTAATCCAAAAGTAGAAAAGAGAACGTGTGAAGTTCAAAAATCTTCTCAAAATTTTCATTATATTGAGATTAATTACAAAATTTATACCCGGTCATAGACATATTGCCACATAGATAACCCTAAAACAATCAAAGTTTCAAAGTTTCAAAGCAAGTAGAGGCAAGCAGAGGCAGGCGGCGTCAGGCTGCGTAATAGGTTTTCAGGTATCGCCCATTTATCGGTAACATGGGTCTTTCACCCCTGAAGTCCACTAACTGGTAGGCTCCTCCTGTATAAACCTTCTCAACGATAAATGCTCCCACCCAAGTTGGATCAAACTTCCCACCTATTTTCTGGCGAGCAAGAATAGGCCTTTTGAGCACAAGTAGGAGGTCACCAATTTTGAATGTCCTTGGGCGGACCAATTTGTCATGGGCTTGTACCATCTTTTCCTGGTAGAGCTCTAAATGTTGCTGTGCTTCTAATCGTTTTACCTTGAGATTCTCTAGTTCTTCAAGTCTGAGTTTTGCACTTTCTCCCATTGTGAGTTGGTTGGCAATGGCGACTCTGAGAGATGGTGACTGAATTTCTATCGGTAGCACGACCTCGGTCCCATACACTAGCATATAAGTTGTACACTGAGTGGGAGTCCTGAAAGTTGTTCAGTAGGCCCACAAGGCTTCTAACAATTTGTTATGCCAATCCCTCTTGTTTTCATCCAGTGTTTTCTTCAAAATCTGTACCAGTGTCTTGTTGAAAGCTTCAGCCAGACCATTTGCTCTGGATAGTAAATTACAGAGTATCTCTAATCTATTCCGTGTCATCTGACGAAATCGTTGATCTTTGTACTTTTGAAAGCTGTCCCATTGTTAGAGATTATTCTTTGCGGTACTCCGAAATGGTAGAAAATTTGGCTTTTGAAAAATTGAAGGACGTATTGTGTCATAACTTCACTTAACAGTACTGCCTCTGCCCATTTGGAGAAGTAATACGTAGCAACAAGTATAAACCTGTGTCCTTTAGAAGATGGATGATCTATCAGAACTATTATGTCTGTGCCCCAACACTCAAATGGCCATGAGGCAACAGTTGGGTGCATCACATTTGGAGGTTGGTGTATGACCACCCCATGCACTTGGCATTGGTGACATCTTTTGGCTATATCCATGCAATCGGACATCATTGCTGGCCAATAATCTCCGAGTCTTTTTATCTTCATCTTCATTTTTGGTCTCGACTGGTGAGCGCCACACAATCCGACATGTACTTCTTTGACAATATTCTACGCCTCGGCTCTGCTCAAACACCGTAGCCACATTTAGTCGAACGATCTTCTGTAGAGAACATTTCCTACCAGGGCGTAAGAAATGGCCCTTCTTGTGATGTGGCGTGCCTGAGACTTGTCCTCTGGCAGCTTTCCAGTATGCAAATATTCTATTATTGGCTTGCGCCAATCTTCGTTGATTTCTACAACTATATTTATTGTTTCTTCTTTTCCAAGTTTTCATAGAGTTTCAAAGTCGTTTCGAGACAAGATTTGTCTTCCTTGCACCGTGACTTTGATGGAATCCTCCAGCGGACACGCCATTTCCTTAGCAAGTTTTGCTAGAGCGTCGGCATGGGCATTATCTCCCCGAGGAATCCGGTATAAAGTCTCCTCAGGAATCTGCTCTCGGAGCTTTATTGTGTACTGATGGTATTCTGTTAGTCTTGATATTAGAATTCTATATTGTCCGGCGACTTGCTGGATGACAAGTTGAGAGTCACCATAAATGACAATGTTTGTTATATCCATTGAGATTGCCAACTCCAATCCGGTGATTAAAGCTTCATATTCTGCTTCATTGTTGGTGCACGACTCTGTCAGGTGGTATAAGAACCTCAACATACCCTTATCTGGTGTAATAAAGATCAAACCGATCCTTGCCTTGCCTGGTATAACCGTGCCTGATCCTTTGTCTTTCCTGGCTGACGAATCACCATCGAAGTACATTTCCCAGCGTTGCGCACTAGAAAATGCCATTTGTAGTATTTGATCGTCTGGTAACTCGTCGTTTAGAGAGGATCCAGCTGGAAGTAGGTGTGCAGCGAGAAAGTCTATCAAAATCTGTCCCTTGATAGCACAGAGGGGCGTAAAAGTTATATCAAGTTGCAATAAGATCATTGACCATCTCACTAATCGTCCGGAGAGTGTTGGTCGGGTCATCAGATATTACAATGGATTAACTTTCAAAATCAGGGTAATCTTATGAGAAAGCATGTAATGTCTAAGATTTTCAGCGGCGAAAATTAATGCCAGACAATGCTTCTCAATAGGTGGATACCTTATCTCCGCGGGTATTAGACGACGACTCAAGTAGTAGAGCGCATTTCCTTTTCCTTCCTCATTGACTTGGGTTAAGAGGGCTCTAATAGAGTCATCTAATGCCGCGGTATAAAGTATCAACGGTTTCCTTGGTATAGGGGCTACTAAGACAGGAGGTGTCATTTAATATTATTTAACATCGTCAAAGGGCCGCTGGCGTTTCTCTTCCCATATAAATTTGGCGTCCTTTTTAATCAATACCGAGAAAGGCTGACACCTACTTGAGAGATTAGAAATAAAGCGTCGCAGATATGCCAACTTCCCCTGAAAAGAACATAGTTGTTTTAAGGCTTTAAGGGGAGGCATTTCCAAGATAGCTTTAATCTTATCCGGGTCAATCTCGATTCCCCGATAATGGACAATGAATCCTAGAAATTTCCTAGAGGTGATGCCAAAGACAAACTTTAAGGGATTCATTTTAAGGTCATATCATCTTAACCGTTCAAACACGATCCTCAAATTGTACAAATGGTCTATTTTTCATTTACTTTTGATGACCAAATCATCCACGTAGGATTCTACTTGATTGTGAATAAGGTCGTAAAAAATCTTTGTCATTGCACGCTAATATGTTGCTCCGGCGTTCTTTAGGCCGAACGTCATCAATGTGTAGCAGAAAATTCCAATCGGTGTTCTAAAAGCTGTAAGAAGTGTATCCTTGGGAGCCATCTTAATTTGGATATATCCCGATGATCCATCCATGAAGGAGAAAATCTCATGTGTCGAAGCGATGTCCACCATCATCTCCGGTATAGGTAGTGGAAACTCGTCTTTTGGACATGCCTTGTTCAAATCTCTGAAGTCGACACAAACGCGGATCTATCCATTTTTCTTTTTAACCGGTACAATATTGGCTAACCACGTGGGGTACTTCTCCTCTTTAACAAAGTTGGCATCTATCAACTTCTTCACCTCGGCGATGACTTGTTGTTCTATTTGAAGGCGCATTTTCCTTGGAGCTTGTTTTACTGGGGTTACATTCTTTTCCACCCCAAGTTTATGGACTGCAACCTCTGCTGACAGCCCTGACATTTCATCGTAGCTCCATGCAAAGCAATCTTTAAGTTCTGCTAATAGTTTGACCAATTTTGCAGATTCTTCGTCATCAAGTAGAGAACTTATAAATGTAGGTCGGGGTCGTTCTTCAGTCTCGGTGGATTTAATTTCTTTCTCAAATTCTGGCGGAGCATCTTCTATTGGTTGATCAGCAGAGTCATCCTCTATATCAAGACAATCCTCTTCTGACTCACTAGTAACAACCATTGAAATTTCAGAATCATCAACTTGTCCAACTGTACTAAATCTGAGACCTTCTTTTGAATTGGGAGTTCGACCTTCAGCATTCCATAATTTTTCTAAAAGTTGAAATTTATCTTTTGACATTTGTTTTGGTAAGTGTCCCTGTTGAATTAACTTTTGACACAAGGCGAGAAGTAACCAAAAGGCAATTCCATTAATTCATTAGAAACAACATCCAAATTTACATGTTTTTCAAGCTCAGTAGAGGTAGAAGCACAGTAAAATTTGATCGGCTTTGAACCAACACTACGGACTTCCTTGACCTCTAAACTCTCGAACTTTTGAGGGAGAATTAGAGTAAGGGTCATAGTGGTTTATCAGATCATGCATTGTTTCATATTCATTCCTCTCTGTATCTTCTAAGGATATCTCGTACTGAGGTTTCTTCATCTTCGTCATCATTATTTCATCTTCAGAACTGTCTTCATTACCAATGTTGATAGTTGGCATAGTCCGTTCAACAATTAAATTGATCTTTCCTCATCCGCGTCCCCGACCTTGACCTCGGGTGCGTGAACTAGAAGAACCTCCACCAACTCATTGTAGGGGAGTGGTAGAAGGTTGTTGAAGCAGAGTTGTATGGCCTACTTTTTGTGATTCTCTTGAATCTTCAACTTTGTTTGTCAAAATCTCACGCGAGAAGACAGTCTTCTTTGGAGGCGCGTAGTAGGCAGCATCTTCATGGATACCAATTTCATGTACTANAAATTTGATCGGCTTTGAACCAACACTACGGACTTCCTTGACCTCTAAACTCTCGAACTTTTGAGGGAGAATTAGAGTAAGGGTCATAGTGGTTTATCAGATCATGCATTGTTTCATATTCATTCCTCTCTGTATCTTCTAAGGATATCTCGTACTGAGGTTTCTTCATCTTCGTCATCATTATTTCATCTTCAGAACTGTCTTCATTACCAATGTTGATAGTTGGCATAGTCCGTTCAACAATTAAATTGATCTTTCCTCATCCGCGTCCCCGACCTTGACCTCGGGTGCGTGAACTAGAAGAACCTCCACCAACTCATTGTAGGGGAGTGGTAGAAGGTTGTTGAAGCAGAGTTGTATGGCCTACTTTTTGTGATTCTCTTGAATCTTCAACTTTGTTTGTCAAAATCTCACGCGAGAAGACAGTCTTCTTTGGAGGCGCGTAGTAGGCAGCATCTTCATGGATACCAATTTCATGTACTAAAAATGGTTGTAGATCTCCCTTGATGCAATTTTCTTGACCATCTTTGTGGTATTTAATGCACTGGTGTAGGGATGATGGAACCATATTGTGCTCATGAATCCATGGTCGACCCAATAGAGCATCAAAAAAGGTCTCGGCATTGATGATATGAAATTTAACGGTTGTTACGAGTTCTCCGACCTTTGAGTAATGTAATTGATCCAAGGGCTCTTTCTCCCTTTTAGTTGAATCCTCTTAACATCATCTTATTAGGGATGAGCTCCTGAACGTTGAAGTCCAAATATGCTAACATCCGTAGACTCATCAAGTTAAGAGATTCTCTAGGATCCACTAAACTCTGGATAACACAAATTTGCCAATGTTGACGGAGATGTAGAGCGGACGGTTGTGGTCGGCGGTATCGAGCAGCAAGTCTTCATCTGTGTAGGTTACCCCTGAATGTTCTCTCAATGAGCAAACTTCATTTGAGGATGTGCTAGCAAATTGAGCTAAGCAAATTTGTGGATCAAGCAAAGCTGTAATCAGAGATTCTCTCATCTCCTTTGATAGGATCAGATCATCGTAGATGCTTAGTCGGGCAGGCAACTTCTTAAGATGAGCTAGCACGTTGTATTCTACTTGGTACGATCCTCCAATTTTATCTTGATTATGTGGTTCTTCCACTGGCAGAGGTGGGGTTATCTCTTCTCGAGTCATTATCTGTTTTCCTTTATCTACTGGAGCTGTTCTTGGTGGTAACACTTTTCTGCTCCTTAAGTTGACTTCTGTGACTTCTTCTTCTTGAGATATCATTGTTGAATCTTCGAGTGTCTTTTCCTCTTTGTTGGAAAGATCTAAGTTGATGGAAAACGGTGCACCATGACGCTCAAGAGTTGGCTCTTCGTTATCGGTGCTGTCGTAAGAGATATCATTGAGTTCTTCTTTGGCCTTGACAACAAGTTCATGGGACTCAAGTACAATTAGAGGATCATTTTGGAGATCGAGATTGCAGCTAGCTTGGTTATAATCAGTCACGTTATTACTAGAAATAGTCAAAACGTAGCAGAAATCACAATCATTATATTCATAAGACCCCGGAGGGATAAAAAGATAATCATACAAAGTCAAGGGTTCGAGGATTTTCTTCCCCAAATCTGAGACAACCAGTCTAGTAGAGGGAGTCCCTATCCTACCCCCCATGCTATCAATCTTGGCAGTGACGCTTTTCTTTTTCCTGTTCTTTGTCCTTGACGATGACGGATTTTCTGGCGAAATCTTCATCTCGGGCTCGGTATGCTGCAGACTCTGAATGGAGGCTTGTTTTGAAGCAGACTGTAGCTAGTTCAGTATCTTCTTGGATGATCTGCTCCATACCTCATTCCATCCTTCTTTGGTGTTCATAGAAGCTTGTTTTGATGAATCCTGTATTTGATTGAGGACCGTCTTGAGTTCATACCAAGTTGTATTCCATCCATTTGTTCTGACTATGGATCAATTGGGGAGATTGACTCAGTTGAAATCATGTTTATGGAACCTTTTTCAAGTTCTCTCAAATACTCCTTCCGGATTGTTATATTCTCTTCCTTGAGGTTCCTCTTGAGCCAGTCTTTAAAGACGAAACACTTGTCTATAGTGTGTCCAACTAACCGGTGGTACGGGCAATAATTCGGTTCATTTTTCTTGTCCACCAGTGTGCCCAAGCAACCGGTGGTATGGGCAATAATTCAGTTCATTCTTCTTTTCCACTTCTTCAAGTTTCTTCGGATCAGGTAGTTTGAATTCTGGTTTCTTCATCAAGCTTTTGAATATTTTAGGTACAGCTTCATCTTTGGAGGAATAAACAACTAACATGGATACTCTTTTACCCGCTGTTCGAGGTGATCCCTCCTGCGACAGCCGTTGGTTGGATTGACTACTCTGTTTCTGAGTGTACTGTGACAAAGACTGATGATGATCTTCTGCATATATTTTTATCGACTGCTTTCCTTTATTGACAGTTGTGACTACCCCTGATTTCTTTTCGAACACTCTGGTTACCTTAGCCTTTTCATGTGGCTCCATGTGCTTCATTTCTTCTTGAAGACTACTGGATTTACTGACTAGCTTCTTGAAGGATATGATGGTGAGTCCCTTAAGCATGAAAGCTACTGAACAATGAATGCTTTTGAGTAGAATCTCAATCGCTTGATGTTCCTGTAGCTAAGGTTCGCATTTCATGCTAAGGTTTCTCCACCTCAAAATCTAGTCTGTCAAGGTTTCACTAGGATTCTGCTTCTCCATCATGAGCTCTCCAATAGACACATGATGCTGCGCCCCAGCAAATCTCTTCAAAAATAACGGTTCCAACTCAAAAAATGTTTTAACTGACCCGTTGGGCAAGTGAGCGTACTAGTCGAAAGCAATCCCTAACAAGCTACTGACGAACTGTTGGCAGAGTAGGGCTTCGTTCTTCCTCGTGTTGCCATAATTAGCTCGGAAATGTTTTATATGCTGTCTGGGATTTCCAGTCCCATTGAATATCTTAAAGTTTTAGGCCACAAAAACCTTGGGGAAAGGCACGACATCAAACTCCTCCGGGTAAGGTCTACCCTTTAGAATTGATGCACTGCCCTTGGACTGGGCTAAGGCATCCCGTACTTGTTCAACCATTTTCTTGAACTCTTTTTCTGGCATGACACCTGATGGAGAATCCTTCTTTGGTTGTTCATCTTTATCTATCAAAGTAGCCTCCCTTCTTTCATCTGCGATGTGTATAATTTCTGGCTAATTAATCTCTGGAGAAGCCAACCTTGGTGCTTGTGATTGCCCCTGAATGGTGGCCATAGCGGTCATAGCTACAGTCATTTCTTCTATTCTTTTCTTCAGTAGAACAACTTGCTCATCCCTTAGGAGGATAGCCCTACACAGATCATCTACGGCGTGCTCTTCAGTGTGAGGTTGACCCTCACGTTTAGATGTTGTAGCTCTGGTTTCGATCACATGGACATCCATGAAATCCTCCTCCAAGTAAACATTGTAATCAAAATCTTCATTGTCACTATTGATGGAAACTCCATCCTCTCGAGGTAACTCAGAAATCTCGATCTTGAGTTTCTTAACTTTTTTCTCAATTATTAATTCCTTCATTGTTTTAAGATCTGGAGGACCTTGATGGACATCCTCTACTTGTTCGTCCATCTTACTGGCTATTGTCGTGACGATGTCAGATATTTCAGGCATTGGCTTTACTTCCTGTCTTGCAGGCTCACTGAACTGTATCGGTGCAGAGACCTTGGATAACCATATCCTCTTCTTCTTTGACGATGATGTCTCAGGACGGAACGTCTTAGTAGAGACATCGGTATGTCAAGGGAAGGTTTGCTCCCCGTGGTGTAGACCGGCTATAGTGTCAGGTAATCGTCTTGTCTTCCTTTCCGTGATTGCAGGAATGACTGGTAAACTTCTCAGACCCAGTCTTGACTTAATCGGCCGGCGACCTGTGGTCCTGGTGGTGGTATGATCGGTGGTGACTATAGCAGTATCAACTCGGTTTCCCAAATGGAGCTAGACGGGAACACTAGTAGGTGACTTTATAGTCGACTTATGAGACTTTCTAGCGGACTTAACATCCTTCAAAATATCATTTTTCATATGAGGGGAAATTGCATGTCCCACTTGTTTAAGTAACTCACTAACAGAACATCCTTCTTTAGTAGCAAGCCTTCTGAAGACTGCACTAACTCGGGTGATGGGGATGAATTTCTTTCCCTCCTCACCATGTCCATGAAGTGGTGATAACGCGGCAGCAATCTTCCGGATACACTCATATCCATCAGTATCTGTGAGAGGATGGAATCTACTCCCTCGTAGAAGTGGATAAATTTTCGGCAGTACCTCTTCAACTTGATGAGGCTCTCCCTCAACAGGTGTGTTTTCAGGAGTTTGGGCATTAATGGCCCTCTGAACTCTTCTATTGCGGTTCCTCCTTTGAGTTTGGGTCAGTGGTATAGTCCTTGAGCTTGACCTGATCTCAAACACGGGAGGGGGAACAGTTAATCCTTCAGTTAAATCTTCAATGACCATCAGTTCTTTTCCCTTAGTAGTAGTAGGGATAGCAAGCTTGATGACAGTAGCTTTATCCTTCTTGCTGGCACGGAGGTCCTGAAGGAAGTTCAAACTGAATTTTGCAGACGGCTCTTGCACTTCCGGAGCAGCAATCTTCATTACCACGAATGGGGCTTTCCTGAGGATAACCTCGAGGTCTTCAAATCCAGCTCTAAACTTGATGGTAGGAGCGACGTTATGGGCATTGCGGTCTGTTGGCAGATTGCAGGAAAAGGTCAGCGTTGGGTAGGCCATTGCGGCGGGCTTTAAAATAGAAAGTTTTAGGGTTACCTATATGGCCAAAAACCTTGAAATCTTTAGTGCAAACACTGAAAATAGAGGTTAATCTGTAGACCGGGAGGGTCTTAATTTATTGGTAATTTTAACATCTTTGTTCAAAAAGGTGTAAAATTTAATTAATATTTCAAAGTGAGTGCAGCACAACACGATCTCGTTTAATTCGCGAAGTAGCAAATCAAATTTGGAAGGGAGATGTGAAAAAATATAGGACCCAGTGCGAGACCCAATTAGTGGCAGAAATAGCCCAGGAGGACTTAGTACACTGATACACCTATTGGGGGTCCGACCCCACATGAAAATTTAAAGAGTTCTTAATGGTCTTCTGAACCCCTCTGTTCAAAGATGGTTGAACAGCTAGTCCTGATGTCCAAAGAGTTAGCTGTACTTTCCCAAGACGCCAACGGAAGAAGGGTAATCTGGTCCAAGAGGGACATGGACATATTACCGATGTGTGAAGAAAATTTTCTTAATTTTTATGGAGAGAAAATCTTGTCCACAGCGGGATCGCCAGAAGCTGTCAGCGTTATTTTGGGTTGGTTTGTGGGGTTGCCAGTAAGAAGTTGTTGACCACCGGAATCGAAATCCTGTTGCCTGCTTCGAAAGGACGTTAAAGTATGAAATCAAAATGACCTCATATTTTTCATAGTTTAAAATGAAAGAGCACTGTACCTAAAGTATGAAATCAAACTGACCCCATATTTTTCATAGTTTAAAATGAAAGAGCACTGTACCTGGGTATGAAATGAAACTGACCCCATATTTTTCATAGTTTAAATGAAAGAGCACTATACCTCAAACTGTATCTATCCCGAAGGATAAACACAAGACTTGAGGATGAGGCTCGATCAAATAAACTAAGGGATATCTATCCCGAAGGATAAACACAAGACTTGAGGATGAGGCTCGATCAAACAAACTAAGGAAATTATGACATCCGTTTGGTCTACGAAACCTTTGTATTTGCCGACAAGTTCCACTATTTAATATAAAAGATTAAATAGGGTTTATATTAAGCTGGGTTCAGACATGCTTCCTATAAGGGCAAGCCCCTATAGTTAATTACATCCTAAATAACCAAAGTCACTTAAGAAGACTCTTGATAAAAATCTGGAAATATTATCTTCAAGGAATTTCAAAGGGTAGGACTCTTCAACATAATCGAACGTAGAGGTGTAAAAGGGGATTTGTTCAGATTTGGAACATTTTATTGTAGAATCTAAATGAAGAAGAACTTGGGGATGTCATGGATCCAAAGGAGAATCATTTTATTGTAGAATCCAAAGGAAGAAGAACTAGGGGATGTCATAAATCGAGAGGAGAACTATTTTATTGTAGAATCTAAAGGAAGAAGGACTAGGGGATGTCATGGATCCAGAGGAGAACTCCATTTTATTGTAGAATCCAAAGGAGGAAGAACTAGGGGATGTCATGGATCCAGAAGAGAACCCTGGTGACTTCCCAAGCTATCCTAATGTTTGGCTTCAATTTTGAGGAGAAATATTTAGGTGTTTTATCCTGCCAATTTTATTAGTTAGGGATTAGATTCATGTGAAACGATCACACAAGTAGCCTGGAAGATATGAGGATTTAGGTTGTGACAACGACAACCTCGGAATCCTAAGACGAGTTAGGGCTTAGATAGCAGGGCTATGCAAAGGCCTAAAGATAAGGTGAGGATTTACGTTGCATAAGCAAGAAAAAGAAGTAGGTCGTGACAAACGACAACTTCAGAATCCTAAGACGAGTTAGGGCTTATATTATATAGCAGGATACAAAGGCCTAAAGATAAGGTGAGGATTTACGTTGCATAAGCAAGCAACCTCAAAGTCCCAAATAGCCTGAAAGATGTGAGGATTTAGGTCGTGACAAATGATAACCTCGGAATCCTAAGATGAGTTAGGGCTTATATTGTATAGCAGGGCTACACAAAGGCCTAAAGATAAGGTGAGGATTTACGTTGCATAAGCAAGCAACCTCAAAGTCCTATGTCTTTGTTGTTTAAGTCTAAGGAAGGAAGATAGGTTTAGCTGGGGAAGACAGGCTTTGCTGTTGAAGATGGCCGTGTTGTCCACCATGCTAGCTCCAAGCTCCTTGCCGTGATAAGTTTGAGTTATCTATTATGTAAAGTTATAATATCAAATCAGGTGGCCCTATGGTTGAAGTTCTTTAAATTTTATGAGGGCATATTGAAGTTGATTAGAGCGACACCGGTTAGGATCCTACGGTTCCCTCGTTCCGGCATCACTATTTTCTATTGGATTCACTTAGTTCAAATGAACTTACTAAACTTCAACTTAATGAGTTTCATAATTTCATTTAAACCGTGGGATGCCTCGTTAGCAACCTTAGGTTACCTCCTCCGAGGGATTCCCGATCATCTGATAGAGAAATCTTCATTTAGTTGAAATTCTGGTTTTGTGTGATGTTTGTGATTAAATGTTGAGTTGTTTTATATTTTGAATGTTGTGGTGGTGAATTTTATCTTGGTTGATTTTAGTTTTGGTTTTGATTATGGTTATGTGGATATCGTGATGGTTTTAGTTTTCATGTAGGGTGACATCGTTCTTTAACATGCAAATTTGCAGGTATAAAAGAACAGTATAAAAGTACAAGAAAGACAACGCTGAGAACTGTAAAACTGTACTTAGCGAGTCTTCTCGTTCCACCACCTGAAACTTAAAATGCAATTTTGGTAATTTTCCTAACCTTATGTCATATCTTGGTGAGTTCTTAAAAGTTTAATTAAGCATGATTTCATTGAGCGAAGAATATTAAGTTTAGTAGGCCTCTCGAGGTATCCAACAAGTTAGGAGGGGGAAGCAGGTCCATGCCTCTCTCTCACCAACTGGTGAAAAGCCTCGAGTCCATTGAAACTTATTATGTTGCTTAATGGATCATCCTGTAAATACCCTTATTAGTCAGTGAACCCTAATGTCTCAACCATCCCTAAGAAAAGGGTAATTATCACTTATCATTTAATTTGAAAATTATGTGGGTGATAACCCTTAAAGAGGCAAGTTAGTCTAATTTGAACACTTCACCAAATTTTTAATCCTAATTGGGCTTAGTGGTGTTTCAAGGATGTTTGATTTAGTTATTTTTATTTTTCTAATCCTTGTGTAAGCAATTTTTGATTTAGCCTAAGTCACCACTAAGCCCTTAAGATCAAGGTGAGTGTCTTGATTAGTTTTGAAAAGGGTTAAGCTTTAAGTGGTCATGATTCAGGATTTGGATTTTATTGTAAAATCAAGATAGAGGTATTAAATTGATTAATTATTGACTTCAAAAGTCATACCCCAAAGTCCAGGATCATTTAATTTTAATAAACTTCCAAAGTTTAATAATTTATAAATTTATTAATCTTAATTAAGAAAGTGAGATTGGTTTCTACCAATTAGACCCCTTGTGTTTCAAGCAACAAATAAATTGATTAAGATCAGATGTTACCCATTCCCCTTACCCCCTTTGTATTTCAAGCATCAAATAAATTGATTAAGATCAGAGGTTACCCATTTTCCCTCAACCCCTTTGGGTTTCAAACATCAAATAAATTGATTAAGATTAGAGGTTACCCATTTTCCCTCCTTGTGAATTAAGCCTAAATGTTAATTAAGGCAAGATTTCCAAAATTACACATTTGCCCCTAAGACTCTAACACATCATAAATTGTCAAATTCAATTCAAATGACTTTGAAATTTTTATCCTACCTCATTTATAGGTCAAATGAGACATCAGAGGAGAAAATTTTATGACTTTGAAGTTTTTATCCTACCTCATTCATGGGTCAATTAAAACATCAGAGGAGAAAATGTGATTTTTACAGATTTTAAATTTAATTTATGTAATTATTTTCATGCAAAAATAGGATTTTTCAAAGAAAATTCTTAACTTAACCAAGGTAAACTCTAATCCCTTGAAATTTTTACTCAAGGTAGACCTAGACTAGGTAAGCCTATGAATCAAATTTCATAATTTTTTGAATTCTCTGTGATTTATTAGAATTTTTTCAATTTCACGGTTGTTTAATAAAAATAAAATATTTTAGGTGGTGAAAATTAAATTTTGTATTTTTAAAAAATCTCTCTAAGGTCAGGGAACCTAGAGGAGTAATATTTTTTTTTTTTTTATTTTTCTTTGATTTACTGATCAAAGGAGCAAATTTTATATTTTTCATATTTTTCTTTGATTTATTGAAATTATTTTAGTGATTTTAGCCTTTTAAAAATTATTTTTTAAGCTTTGAAATTCAATATCTTTATTTAGAAAATCAGGAGGAGAAGATTTTATATTTTTTTGAATTTTATTTGATTTATTGGCATTATTTTTAGTGAAAATTCACTTTAAAGATTATTTTTAAGCTTTGAAATTAAATATCTTTATTTAGAAAATCAGGAAAAATAATCTAATTGTTTCTAAGTGATTAGTAAGTAATTTAGAAATTTCCATGAGTTTTATTATTCTTATTATTTTTAATGAATTTTTAATTATTTAAATATTTAAAATAGGCTAAAAATCAAGTTTTTATTTTAAATATTATTTTATTTTTAGAAAATATCTCTTTATCACAGAGAACTCTAAAAACAAAGTTTCATAATCTTTTGAGTTTTATTTTTATTTTTAAAAATCATTAAAGTTTCAAAAGTGGTATTTCTCTTTAAAAATCAACTTAAGTTATCGAATGAACTCAAAATATTTTGAAATTTTTATGATAAGTTCTCTGGATAATAAATCATAGTGGAGATCAAAAATCAAGTCATTTAATTGTTTATATTTTCCAAAATTAATTATTTTAGTTATTTAGTATTTGTAAAATTTAAGGATATTTTAAATAACTTGACCCATGAAATTATTTCCAAAGGTTTCTCCAGTCATGGTGGACCTTCCAAATTTTTTTTAGGATTTTACAATTAATATGCTAATTTCCATGATTATTTTAAATAAGTAATGTGAAAGATCTTGGAAAATATGGATCTCTATATAGGAACCTCCTCTGACTTTGGAAAAACCAGAGGATGTTTCCCCTAATAGAGGCTACAACATGCCAAAATTCCAAGCCAAGTTGATGTGTCGTGAATCAAATGATCCCAAATAGTGTTTAATTAATTAAAAATAAAATATGCATCAAATGGACTTCAAATTTATTCCACATTTTTCTCCTATGTTCACTTAAGGGTATTTTTATTTTATTTTTGTGATTTTTCTACACAAAGTTATGAATTTTCTAAGTTAAGGGTATTTAAATAAATTAGAGAAGCCCTAGTTATCTATTTAAACCACGCGTGCTTACTAGATCCTAGGCAGCTCCAAAGGCATGCGAGGCGCATTGGTTGGACGCTGCCGTCTACGTGGCTTGCTGACTCAGCCCACTATTTATGTCCCGAAGCGCTGTCCGGCTCAATCTCCCATGTCCATTGGATACACGCTTCATCAAACGACTCCCCGTCATCATCCCCGATTGAATGATCTCATGCCCGTTCACACTAAAACCTTAAGATCATAGCCTAGACTCAACCAAATCACCTTGGGTTTGATCCTATGGACTCGTCTAAGTGAGACGAACGCATCCATATGGTTAATATACCATGAAATCAAGCCTAAGTAAATGGAGAATCAAAATAAGCTCGAAAGGAGGAGAAGTTTTATACCTTTGCTCTGAGAAGGAAGGTTTCAATAAGAGGTGCTCAACATGTTCGTTGGGGTCCAAGGAGGCTAGGGATTGAGTCCCTGGTCTTGGTGTATGGTCTAGGAATTAATTCGACCAAGCTCGATTTCAGGTGTTGGTCTAGGGCTATGGTAGGCTCTATGGAAGGGGGATTTGATGGGGCTTTAGCTTCTTTCACTGTTGTGAAGGTGTGGGTGAAGTTAATTTGTGTTTGATGGACTATGGAGGTGCATTTGGTTCTGTCCTGGTTTCCGACAAGATTTTAAGCTCAAAATTGAGCTCCGGCAATGAGATTGGGTGAGGAAAAAAGGTTGGAATGCACTGAGGGGATCTTACGGAAGCTCTGTGTGAAGTTTGGAGAGGCCTCTCTAAGAAAATTTTAGCACACCTCCCATGGCCGTGGGAGGTGAGTTTTTATAAAAATGGTCATGGGGTGGCTCTCAGGGCAGAAGTTTGGGTGCATTGTGGGGCTTAGGTGGAGGGCAGAAGAGCTCTTCAATTTGATTTCAATGAGCTGGCCTCTAGGTTTGATTTGGGTGAGGCACCGTGGGAGTGGCTCTCGATTTTGGGATTTTCCAACCACTAGGCTACCTGGCCGGCCAGAGGGAGGTGGCTAGGAGCTTAAGGAACCCAAAGGAATCTATCATAACAATTTAATGCAAATGTGCTTTGATTTGGCAAAGATATGTTAAGCATGTGCATTTTTGGAAATAATATCACCTAATTTTGGGGGCACCTTTGGTCCATGGCTTGATTTAGGTGGTTTCATGGTGTTTGGACTGGTCACTAGGTCCAAATAATGGCTGTGGGGGAGGATTTGGCAAAGATATCTTAAGCATGTGCATTTTTGGAAATAAGATCCCTTAATTTATGGGAACGCATGGCTTGATTTAGGTGATAGGTGTTTGGACTGGTCACTAAGTCCAACTAATGGCTGGGGTGGAGTTAATTTGGTGACTTTATGGTGGTTAGATCACATTTAGTGCATGGGTCCAAGTAGGTGCAAATGACCAAAACTTGGGTTTGGGCTAGGATAGCCATGTCAATTGGCCCAATTCATTGTTGAATTTGGTATCTATGATCATAAGGAACAACTTTGGTAAAGGATGGGTGTGGTTTTGAGTTCAATTGAAGGGTCAATTTGAGGGAATTTTGAACTTTAATCAATTTGGTCATGTTGGGCTAGGCTTGAGTCTAGCTTTGGTTAGCCTTGGGCTAAGTCCAAATTGATTTTTGTAAATGGTCAAGAGGCACCTCATGAAGAGTTTTCAACATGAATTGGATGCCAATTTAGAGGTTAAAACAATCATTTGGGTGAAATTTGGGGACAGCCAATTTGGGGCTAAATTTGGGAATTTTGGATTTAGGTCAATATTAAATGGATTTGAGACTTCACCAAGGTCAATTGATGGTTTATTTTGTTGTATAAGAATTTCATAAAGATTTTTCAACATTAATTTAGGCCAATTTACTAGGCTATGGGTTCAATTTGGTGAGATTAGGTCATATGGTCAAAATTGGGGCTTGACCCAAATCAAAATTGGGCTCAAATCATGGGCCAATTAGGCTTGGATTTGGTTTAGTTTGGTCATATTAAAAGTTAATTTGAGTTTAGGATTGGAATTGGGGTCAATTGAGATCAAATTGATGGACATTTGAGTTGGATTTGGAGAAATTTGAGCCTTTAAAGGGCAATTTGGGGATTTTGGTTAAAGATAGCCAAATTAGCCAAATTGGGTCATGTGGTAGTTAAGAGAAAAGAAATTGGGAATATTTGGTATTTATTGGGGTTTTTTGGGAATTTTTGGAATTTTTTTGGGAAATTGAGCTATGGAGGGGTATTTTGGTAATTTGGGGGTGTTTTAGGGGTACAAGGCCAAGATGGGTATTTTAGTAGAGTTGAGGTACCAATCATCACCAACAAGCCATGGATAATGGAAACCCCATTTTGGGTCCTCGACATATTGGTCTTAGCTAAACGATAGCTCTAGGGCTAGTAGGTTTAGTGGACCATCTACATGAGTATCCCAAAAGATTAAGGGATCTATACTAGAAATTTAAGTTTAGGGTTGTGAGTGAATGTGGGTGTAGGTAAGTGTAGTGAGTGCCTTAGCTCCAGACCAGCACCCAAGGTCAACCTTAAGGTCCAGCAATCTTAAGGGTGACTCATCTTGAGTTTCCCCCACCGTGATCACCTACCTAAGTGCTAGAGGTTGAGAGCAATATGTGGAACTTCAAGTTGAGTGGAGAAGAGTTTGGAATTTTTAATGGTGAGGGTTCCATTTCTAGTTTTCTAGGAATAGGTAAAAGGAAAAGTCCTATGGCTAGACCCTAGGCTACTAAAGAGGAAAAAAAAACTAAACCTCAACCAAAATTGAGGTCAACAATACTTTATACTGCGACCTTAGAAGACTCCCTTAGAAGACTCTCTTGGAGCCCTCTTAGCCCAAGTAAATGATGAGGGCAAAGAAAATGCACTCTACTACTTCAGTCTTCGCCTAATACCGATGGAGATAAGGTATCCACCTATTAAGAAGCATTGTCTGACGTTAATTTTTGCCGCTCAAAAGCTTAGACACTACATGCTTTCTCATATGATTACCCTAATCTTGAAAGTTAATCCATTGTAATATCTGATGACCAGAACAACACTCTTCGGACGTTTAGCAAGATGGTCAATGATCTTATTGCAAAATGATATAACTTTTGTTCCCCTCCGTGCTATCAAGGGACAGATACTAGCAGACTTTCTCGTTGCACACCCACTGGCAGCTGGGTCCTCTCTCAATGATGAGTTACTAGACGAGCAAATACTACAAACAAAATTCTCCAGTGCGCAACACTGGGAAATGTACTTCTATGGTGCTTCATCAGCTAGAAAAGAGAAAGGATCAAACACAGTTATACCAGACAAAGCAGGGATTGATTTGATCTTTATCACGCCAGATAAGGGTATGTTGAGGTTCTCATACCACCTAACAGAGCCGTGCACCAACAATGAAGCAGAATTTGAAGCTTTATTCATTAGGTTGGAAGTGACAATCTCAATGGATATAACAAACATTGCCATTTATGACGACTCTCAACTTGTCATCCAGCAAGTCGTCGGACAATACAAAATTTTGAAACCAAGACTAGCAGAATATCATTGATACGCGATGAAGCTGCTGGAGCAGATCCCCAATGTAACTTTCTATTGGATTCCTAGAGGAGATAATGCCTATGCCGATGCTCTAACAAAACTCGCTAAGGAAATGGCATGTCCCCCGGAGGATTCCATTGAAATCACAATACAAGGAAGATATGTCTTGTTATTAATCGACCTCGAAACTTTACACAAGCTTGGAAAAGAAGAAGCAATAAATGCAGTTGCAAACATCAACAAAGATTGGCACAAGCCAATAATAAAATATTTGTGTACTAAAAAGTTTTCAGAAGAGAAGTCTGAAGCACATCATATCACAAGAAGGGCCATGTCTTACGCCCTGGAGGGAAATGTTCTCTACAAAAAATCATTTGACTAGATGTGGCTACGGTGTTTGAATAAAGCCGAAGCACATAATATTGTCAAAGAAGTACATGCCGGACTATGTGGCGCTCATTAGTCAGGGTCGAAAATGAAAATGAAGATCAAAAGACTCGAAAATTATTGGCCAGCAATGATGTCCAATTACATGAATACAACCAGCAAAATGTCACCAATGCCAAGTGCATGGGGTGGTCTTACACCAGCCTTCGAATGTGCTACACCCAACAATTGCCTCATGGACATTTGAGTGTTGGGACATGGACATAATAAGTCCAATAGACCCTCCATCTTCCAAAGGGTATAGGTTTATACTTGCCTCTACATATTACTTCTCCAAATGGGTAGAGGCAGTACCTTTGTGTGAGGTTACGACACAACATGTCCTTCAATTCTTCAAAAGCTAAATTGTTTACCATTTCAGATTACCATGAAGAATAATTTCTGACAATGGGACAGCTTTCAAAAGCACCCAAATCAATAATTTCGTCAAAAGACACGGGATAGATTGGAGATACTCTACGATTTACTATCCTAGAGTAAATGGTATGGCTAAAGCCTTCAACAAAACACTAGTAGAAATTTTGAAAAAAACACTGGATGAAAATAAAATGGATTGGCATAACAAAATAGTAGAAGCCTTGTGGGCATACCAGATGACTTTCAGGACTCCCACTCAGTGTACACCCTATATGCTTGTGTACGGTCTGAGGTTGTGCTGCCGCTAGAAATCCAGACACCGTGTCTTAGAGTTGTTGTTGCTAACCAACTCACAATAGGAGAGAGTGCAAAACTCAAATTTGAAGAACTAGAAAGTCATGTGGGAAAATGACTAGAAGCACAACACTTGGAGCTTTACCAAGCAAAAATGGTACAAGCCCATGACAAATTGGTCCGCCCAAGGTCATTCAAAGTTGGTGACCTCATACTTATGCTCAAAAGATCTATTCTTGCACGACGCAAAATAGGTGAAAATATTAAGCCAACTTGGGAGGGACCATTTGCTGTTGAAAAGGTCTACACAGGAGGAGCCTACCAGTTAGTGGACTTCCAGGGCAAAAGACCCATGTTACCAATAAATGGATGATTCCTGAAAACATATTATGTAACCTAATGTCGCTTGCCTTTGCTTTCTTTGAAACTTTGAAATCTTGATTGTTTTGGGGTTATCTATGTGGCCAAATGTCTAGGACCGGGTCCAAATTTTGTAATTAACCACAATATAATGAAAATTTTGAGAAAAATTTTATACTTCAAATTTTCTCCTTTCTACCTTTGAACTATTATTCCACTAAATTAAACAAATTTCATACATAAAATAAACAATTCTCTTCACCAAAACAAACTAAAGTTTACTTTAATAAATACTTTGTTTTGTTCTCGTTCATGCCAAGTTTCGGTCCACTGACATTTTTCTTGTCGTCTGCAGAAAAATGTCGGGACAGAGGCTGATCTATGCTTTTAATGATGGCTGGAGCCTCCCACTAAATTAGGAAATGGCACCGCAGGGTGGCACCATAGACTCCAATATGGACTTTAACCAAGTCAATATGGACTATGAAGGTCCTCTGATGAATGTAGTTAGCTGCCGAGAAAAGGAGGGATTGGCTTCACTGCTGAGGGTGGCCACCAAAGAAAAGAACGTGATGATAGAGCAGTACTCGAGGAAGGGGTCCAGTCATCTGCCATCTATGATAGCTACACCAACTGGAGGCTAGTAGCCGCCAACAATGAACAACTACCAGACGCTTTGCTTCGCAGGACTCAACGTATAGAGGGCTTTTCTATAGGAAGAACACAGACGTTAGAAGGAAGTAAACAACTTACTCACCCCTATTCTTGAGGGGCATATCTATGATCCAGACATGAAAGAGACTTCTTTCAGCCTACCTGCCATAGATGATGAATGGGGGTTCATCACAGAGCCAGAGACACCTTCAACTTCAGATGCCTTATGCATGGGTTGCCCGACATGCAACGTCGAGATACCTGCAGGGACATCAGCCAAAGGAGCTTTTGTAGAATGTCTGGACTGCAATGTCCCACATCTACAACGCTACAGTACATTGAAGGAGTATACCTCCACCACCGATGAGTCTCAGACCATAGATTTTTTTATGGATGAGCCATACGTCCCACTGAGGATAGACGAGTATATACCAAGGAGTCCAATCTCGTGCATCCCTTTAGATGGTAAATCACATATTCCAGATGAGCCAGCACTAGTTTGGGTTCCTACCGATGTCCAAAAATCATTTCAATTCTTCACCAAAAATATTCATAAAAATCATCTAAATAATATTGATCAATCAATTGGGCCAATTGAGATGGCTAGCCTAGCCCTAACCTAAGCTTTGATCAGTTGAACCCACATTGAACCACTACACTAAAGATGGCCTAACTACCCTAAAGTCACCAAATTATTGACTGCACAACCATTAGTTGGACCTTAGTGGCTAGCCTAAACCTCTTACAACTATCAAAAATAATCCATGGACTAAAGGTCCATTAAATTAAGGGATTTCATTTCATATTTTATTAAGCTTAAGATATTTTTGCCAAAACAAAGCCTAAACAGATTAAATTGCTGTGACATATTCTCCTGAGGTCCCTGACCTCCCTGGCCACCTACTCTGGCTGGCTGGCCGGACTAAGTATCAGAAAATGGCCAAACTAAGAGCAACGCCTATGAGATTAAACCAAATTCAAACCTAGAGACCACCTCATCCAAATTAATTGTTGGAGCCTCTCTGCCCTCCACCTAAGCAGCACATTTCACCCCCCAATTGGCCATGGCAGCAAGCCTTAAGCAATTATTTATAAATGGTCCCCTCTATGGCCATGGAAGGAGAGCTAAAATTTCCTCTGAGAGACTTCATCCAAAAGCCTCTTTGAGACCTCCTCAGTGCAATCCAGCCCCCACTTTTCCCTGAATTGCCATATCGGAGCCCAATTTTGAGCTCAAATCTCTGCCTAAATTCAAGATAGAGCTCTCCACACTTCTACACTCCAAAAAAATCAAATTAAACTCACCCACACCTTCACTACAGTGAAAGAAGGAGAAGCCCAATCAAATTCCTCTTCCACAAAGACCTTAACATAGCTTTAGACCAACACCCGAAATTGAGCTTGGCCAAATTCATACTCAGACCTTATACCACGGCCAGAGGCTTAATCCCTAGCCTCCTTGGACCCCAACAAACGTGTCGAGCATCTCTTATAGAAGCTTCCCTTCTCAGACCCAAGGTATTGAACCTTTCCTGCTCCCGGGCCTATTTTGATTCTCCATTTGATAAGGCTTAATTTAATTGCATGATTATCATATGGATATGTTCGTCTCACTTAGACGAGTCCATAGGATCTAACCCGAAGTGATTTGGGCCGAGATTATAGGGTTTTAGTGTGGATGGTCATGGGATCACTCTATCAGGGATGATGACAGGGAGCCATCTGATCAAGACAGAGGAGATCGAGCCGGACAACACTTCCTTATATGAAAAACGGGTCGAGTCAGCGGCTACGTGGATGACTTCGTCCAACCAGAGCGTGCCATGCGTGCCTTCAGAGCTTTCAAGGATACAGTTAGTGCCACACGTTTAAATTGATAAATAGGGAATTTAAATAAAATCAAAAAATGATACCTAACTTTTAAAAATCATATCTTGGTGTAGAAAAATGATAAAACTAAAATACAAAATACCCTCTTGCATAGTGAATAGAGGAGAACAATGTGGAAATAATTTGAAGGCCATTTGATGCATGTTTTAGTTTTAATTAAGTAAACATTGTTTTGAGTCTTTTGATTCTCCATGCATGAAAGAATATCACAATGGCTTGAAATTTTACTATGTTGTTGCCACTGTCTTAGGGAACATCCTTTGCTTTTTCTAAAGTCAAAGGAAGTCCGTAGACACAGATCCATATTTTTCAATTTTATGTCTATTATTTGCATAAATTAATCATGATAATTAGCATGTTGATTAGGAAATTTCAAGAAAATTTTGGAAGGTTCACATGACCAGAGGATCCTTTGGAAATAATTTCATGAATTAAGTCATTAAGATTACCCTTAATCTTCACCAACCCTACAACACAAAGAAAATTAGTTTTGGGTAACATAGACATATAAATGACTTAAATTATGGTCTCCACTAAAATATAAACTCCTGAGAACCCGCCATAAAAAATTCAAAATATTTGGAGTTCATTTAATATCTCAAATTGATTTTTCAAGTTAATTAACATTTTTGGCACTAAAATGATTTTTAGTAATTAAAATATAACTTGAAAAATTATAAAACTTGATTTTTGGAGTTCTCTATGATCAGGACTATTTTATAAAAATAAAATAGTATTTAAAATAAAAAACTTGATTTTTAGCCTATTTTTAAATATTTAAATAATTAAAAATCTCTAAAAATCACAAAAAAAATAAAATTCATAGAAATATTCTAAATTTCTTCTTAAGAACTTAGGAACAAGTGGGATATTTTTCTTGATTTCTAAATACAGATATTGAATTTTGAAACTTAAAACAATTTTTAAAGGCTAAAAATGGATTTTTCCTAAAAAATTCCAATAATTCAAAGAAAAAATTAAAAAAATGTGAAATTTGTTTCTCTATGTCCCTTGACATCATAGAGATTTAAAAAAATATAAAATTTAATTTTCCACATTTAAAATCTTTTAAAATTAATAAACACCCGAGAATTTAGAGTAATTCTTAAAATTCAAATGAATTTCAACAAAACATGAAATTTAGTTCAAAGGCTTATCTAGTCTAAGCTTACCTCCTGTAAAAATTTCACTGAATTAAGATTTACCTTGGTAAAGTTAGGAACTTTCTTTGAAAAATCCTATTTTTGCATTAAAAATAATTATATAAATAAATTAAATTTTAAAAAATCACACTTTCTCCTCTGAAGTCTCAATTAACCCATGAGTGAGGTATGATAAAAATTGTAAAGTCATTTGGATTAAATTTGATGAAGTATGAAGTGATAGAGCCATAGGAGCAAATGTGTAATTTTGGAAATTTAGCCTTAATTAGCATTTAGGTCTAATTTCAGAAAGGGAGATGGGAAATCTTTAATTCTAATTAACATATTTGGATGTTTGAAACATAAGGGTGGGTTAACTGCACTTGTCCTAATTAAAAAGGATAAATTTGCAATTTCTTTAAATTGCATAAATTTGAGAGTCTAGCCGATTAAATGATCCTAGATTTAGAGATATGATTTTGGGTGCTAATAACTCACTAACTTAATACCCCTATTTGATGAACAAAAAACAAAAATATGAATCATCACCATCACTTATAAGTCAATTTCATTTGCAATGAATAAGACACTCAACAAAATCTTAAGGGCTTCGTAGTGACTTAGACTAAATCAAGTTTCATTTAAATAAGGATTCGAAAAGTACACATCATTGAAAATTAAAACAACTTTCAAACACTACATACAAGCCTAAGTCAAAATTTGGCTAAGTCTCCTAAACTTGTCTCTTTAAGGGTCTTCACCCACATAATTCTTAAATTGAATTACGAGTGATAATTACCCTATTATTAGGAATAATTGAGACATCAATGCTCACTGAGCATTAAGGGTATTTATAGGATGAATTATTAAGCAACATAATAAGTTTAAATGAGCTCGATACTTTTCATCAGGCGCTGAAAGAGTAACACAGACCTGCTCCTTTCTCCAGATCCGTTGGATACCTCGGAGGTCTACCAAACTTAATATGTTTTTCTTCATAAATTCATCCTTAATTGATCAAATAGGGACCCACCAAGATATGAACTAGGGTTAGGTAGGTCGCCAAACTTTACTTCCATGTTTCATATAAAATGCCCTAACATGCATTGTGAGTTTCAGGTGGTGGAACGAGAAGACTCGTCAGGTACACTTTTACAGTTTTCAGCATTGTCTTTCTAATGAAGATAAAATTCACCGCCACAACATTCAAAAAATTGTACAACTCAAAATTTAATCACAAGCATCACACAAAACTACAAATTCAACTAAATTAAGACGTGTTTATCGGATGATCGGGAATTCCTCGGAGGAGGTAACCTACGATTGCTAACGAGGCTTCTCACGGTCTAAGTGAAATTATGGAACTCATTAAGTTGAGTTTAGTAAGTTCATTTGGACTAAGTGAATCCAATAGAATATAGTGGTGTCGGAACGAGGGAACCATAGGATCATAACTGGTGTCACTCTAATCAACTTTAACATGCCCCCCATAAAATTTAAAGAACTAAAACCATAGGATCACTAGATTTGACATCATAACTTCACACACTATAAAACTTAAACTCATCACGACAAGGAGCTTGGAGCTAGCATGGTGGGCAGCACGAATATGTTCAACAATATTAATTTGAGAGTCTAGCCAATTAAATGATCCAAGGTTTTGGGGTATGATTTTGGGTGTTAATAACTCACTAACTTAATACCCTTATTTGATAAACCAAAAAAAGTATGAATCATTACCATCACTTATATGTCAATTTCGTTTGCAACGACTAAGACACACACCAAAATTTTAAGGGCTTAGTAGTGACTTAGGCTAAATCAAGTTTAATTTAATAAGGATTAGAAAAGTAAACATCATTGAAAATTAAAACATCTTTCAAACACTACAAGCCCAAGTCAAAATTTGGCCAAGTCTCTTAAACTTGCCTCTTTAAGTGTCTTCACCCACATAATTCTTCAACTGAATTACGAGTGATAATTAGCCTATTCTTAGGATTAATTGAGACATCAATGCTCACTGAGCATTAAGGGTATTTACAGGATGAATTATTAAGCAACATAAAAAGTTTAAATGAGCTCAAGTCTTTTCACCAGGCGGTGCAGAGTAGCACGGACCTGCTTCTTTCTCCAGATCTATTGGATACCTTGGAGGTCTACCAAACTTAATATGTTTTGCTTGATAACATCATCCTTATATGATCAAATAGGGACCCACCAAGTTATGACCTAGGGTTAGGTAGGTCGCCAAACTTTGCTTCCATGTTTCATATAAAATGCCCTGACATGCATTTTGAGTTTCACATGGTGGAACAAGAAGACTCGCCAGGTACGCTTTTACTGTTTTCAGCATTGTCTTTCTTGTACTTTTATGCTTACACAAATTTTCATGCTAAGCAATGATGTCACCGTGGATGAAAACTAAAATTATCAAAATAGCCACAAAACCAAAACCAAAACTAAAACTAAAATCAACCAAGATAAAATTCACCGCCACAACATTCAAAATATAAAACAACTCAAAATTTAATCACAAACATCACACAAAACTACAACTTCAACTAAATTAAGAGGTCTTTATCGGATGTTAGGGAATTCCTCAGAGGAGGTAACCTACGGTTGCTAACGAGGCTTCTCACGGCCTAAATGAAATTATGGAACTCATTAAGTTGAGTTTAATAAGTTCATTTAGACTAACTGAATCCAAGAAAAAATAGTGGTGCAGAAACGAGGGAACTGTAGGATCCTAACCGGTGTCGCTCTAATCAACTTTAACATGCCCCTCATAAAATTTAAAGAACTACAACCATAGGGCCACGAGATTTGACATCATAACTTGACACACTAGAAAACTCAAACTCGTCATGGTAAGGAGCTTGGAGCTAGCATGATGGGCATCACGCCAATCTTCAACGGTATAAATTTGAGAGTCTAGCCGATTAAATGATCTTAGATTTAGGGGTATGATTTTGGGTATTAAAAACTCACTAAATTAATACCCCTATTTGATGAACAAAAAATAAAAATATGAATCATCACCATCACTTATAAGTCAATTTCATTTGTAATGACTATAACACTCACCAAAATCTTAAGGGCTTAATAGTGACTTAGGCTAAATCAAATTTCATTAAAATAAGGATCAGAAAAGTAAACATCATTGAAAATTAAAACATCTTTCAAACACTACAAGCCGAAGTCAAAATTTGGCTAAGTCTCTTAAACTTGCCTGGGTCTTCACTCACATAATTCTTTAATTGAATTACGAGTGATAATTAGGCTATTCTTAGGATTAATCGAGACATCAATACTCATTGAGGATTAAGGGTATTTACAGGATGAATTATTAAGCAACATAATAAGTTTAAATGAGATCGACACTTTTCACTAGGCGGTGAGAGAGTAGCACAGACCTGCTTCTTTCTCCAGATCTGTTGGATACCTCAGAGGTCTACCGAACTTAATATATTTTGCTTGATAAAATCATCCTTAATTGATCAAATACAAACCCACCAAGATATGACCTAGAGTTACGTAGGTCGCCAAACTTTACTTCCATGTTTCATATAAAATGCCCTAACATGTATTTTATGTTTCAGTTGGTGGAACGAGAAGACTCGCTAGGTATGCTTTTACAGTTTTCAGCATTGTCTTTCTTGTACTTTTATGTTGTACTTTTATGCTTACACAAATTTGCATGCTAAACAACAATGCCACCCTGCATGAAAACTAAAACTATCAGGATAGCCACAAAATCAAAACCAAAACTAAAACTAAAATCAACCAAGATAAAATTCACCGCCACAACATTAAAATATAAAATAACTCAAAATTTAGTCACAAACATCACATAAAACTACAACTTCAACTAAATTAAGACGTCTCTATCAGATGATCGGGAATTCCTCAGAGGAACTAACTTACGGTTTCTAACGAGGCTTCCCATGGTCTAAATGAAATTATGGAACTCATTAAGTTGAGTTTGTTAAGTTCATTTGGACTAAGTGAATCCAATAGAAAATAGTGGTGCTGGAACAAGGGAACCGTAGGATTCTAACCGGTGTCGCTCTAATCAACTTTAACATGCCCCTCATAAAATTTAAAGAACTAAAACCTGATTTTCAATCTGATTTAACTTTATACATTGACACACTAGAAAACTCAAACTCGTCATGGTAAGGAGCTTGGAGCTAGCATGGTGGGCAGCACAACCATATTCAATATCAAAACCTGTCCTCCCCAGCTAAACTAATATTCCTTCCTTAGACTTAAACAACCAAGCCACAAGACTTCGAGATTTCTTGCTTATGCAAAGTAAATCCTTACCTTATCTTTAGGCCTTTACATAGCTCTGCTATACAATATAAGCCCTAGCTCGTCTTAGGATTCAGAGGTTGTCGTTTGTCACGACCTAAATCCTCACATCTTCCAGGCTATTTTTGTGATCATTTCACACGAATGTAAGCTCTAACTAATAAAATTTATAGGATGAAACACTTAAATATTTCTCCTAAAAAATATAGCCAAACATTAGGATAGCTTTGGAAGTCACCGAGGTTCTCCTCTAGATCTATGACATCCCCTAGTTCTTCCTCTTTTGGACTCTACAACTAAATGTTCCAAACTTGAACCAATCCCCTTTCACACATCTACGTCCGATCTCATTGAAAAGTTGTACCCTTTGAAACTCCTTGAAGATAGTATTTCTNTAGGATCCTAATCGGTGTCGCTCTAATCAACTTTAACATGCCCTCATAAAATTTAAAGAACTTCAACCATAGTGCCACCTGATTTGCCATTATAACTTGACACACTAGATAACTCAAACTGGTCGCGGTGACGAGCTTGAAGCTAGCATGGTGGGTAGCACGACCATCTTCAACAGCAAAACTTGTCTAACCCAGCTAAACCAATCTTCCTTCCTTAGACTTAATCAACAAAGACATAGGACTTTGAGGTTGCTTGCTTACGCAACATAAATCCTCACCTTATCTTTAGGCCTTTGCATAACCCTGCTATACAATATAAGCCCTAAGTCGTCTTAGGATTCCGAGGTTTTCGTATGTCACTACCTAAATCCTCACATCTTCCAGGCCATTTGTCTGATCGTTTCACACGAATATAAGCCCTAATAAGTAAAATTGGCAGGATAAAACATTTGAATATTTTTCCCCGAAACTGAAGCCAAACCATAGGGTAGACTAGGAGGCCACAGAGGATCACCTCTGAATCTGTGGCNATCCTCATCTTATCTTTAGGCCTTCGTATAGCCCTGCTATACAATATAAGCCTTAACTTGTCTTAGGATTCCGAGGTTGTTGTCCGTCACGACCTAATCCCCCACATTTTCCATGTTATTTGTGTGATCGTTTCACACGAATATAAGCACTAACTAATAAAATTAGCAGGATGCAACACTTGAAAATTTCTCCTCAAAACTGAAGCCAAACATTAGGTTAGCTTGGAAATTCACCAAGATTCTCCTCTATATCCATGACCTACCCTAGTTCTTCCTCCTTTGGACTCTACAACAAAATGTTCCAAATTTTAACCAATCCCTTTTCACACCTCTACATCCAATCTCATTGAAAAGTGTTACCCTTTGAAACTCTTTANTAATAAAAACCCTATTTAATTCTTTATATTAAATAGGAGAACTTGTCGGCAAATACAAAGGTTTTGCAGACCAAATGAATATCATATATTCCTTAGTTTATTTGATATAGCCTCATCCTCAAGTCTTGTGTTTATCCTTCAGAATAGATACAGGATTTGAGGTACAACGCTCTTTCATTTAAACTATAAAAAATATGGGGTCAGTTTGATTTCATATTTTTCAAAACTAAATATATATGTAATTTAAAACGTCCTTCCGAAGCAGATGATAAAATTTTCATTCCGGTGACCGGCAACTCCTCTAACCAAAAATAGCACCGACAACTCATTAGCTCGCAGATCTATAAGAACTTGGGGAGAACTATCACAAAAATTCATGGCTAAATATTTTCCACCCTCAAAAACCCTAAGCTTAGAAATGATATTACATCTTTTTGTCAATTTGAAGAGGAATCGATATATGAAGCCTGGGAAAGATTTAAGGATCTCCTTAGAAAATGTCCACATCATGCCTTACCAGATTTATTAATAACTAAAACTTCTTATAATGGATTAGTACGATCTCTTAGATCTATTATAGATGCTACTGCAAGGTGGATCTTTAATGTTAAAACCTTTTGATGAAGCATATTCTTTAATAGAAGAAATGACTACTAATAATTTTCAATGGCCCTCTGAACGGGTAAATCTTAAGAGAGTAGCTAGTATTCATGAATCTGATTCAATGACTATTTTAGCGTTTCAAATTACTGCTATATCAAATTAGATTGATCAAATTAGAGTGAACCATTCTCAAATACTACCAGTATTGAAGGAAAATTCACTAAGAAAGATAATTTATACTCAATCAACTTATGAAACTTTGATATATATTAATAATTGAAATAACAATCCTTAATTTAACTATTACAATCCTGGATGAAAAAATCACCCTAATTTTAGTTGAAATAATTATAACAAATCAATGAAACCTTAAGAAATTTAAATAATCAAGGAAATCTTAATTATCGACCTCATTATCCTCTTGGATTTAACTCTAACCTTAACCCACAAGTTAAGGAAAAGATGTTAATAATGGAAGAGGTAATGTTGAATATGAGAAATCAAATACAAAATCATGTGGCTGCTATTAGACATATTGAAATTCATTTAGGTCATATTGCTGCTGCACTTAGTAGCAGACTTTCAGGAAATATTCTGAGCTTGGTGGAAGTTAATCCCAAAGATAAAAATAAAAAACAAATTGAAGCAATTCCATTATGAAGTGGAAAAGTGATACCGAAACTACTTATATGCAATATTATAACAATGTCTTTGTTGATATTTTTCACTTATGTTTCCTTACTTTGCAATAGAACCAAAACATTGATCCTGAAGAAAATAAAAAATTAACTCTTTAATTTAAACTTATATTGAATACTATGCAAGTATACATATCTTTATCAATTAATATAGGACTTTTTGATCAAGAATTGAATATCAAACCCGCATGGAAATAGGCAATATGCACTATTGAATAAAAAACATTCTATTTTAAAAAGATAATTACTTAAACTAAAAATATTTTCACAGTATTAAGATTCAAATCTTTTTGATATTTTTGATATTTTGATAGAACAATAACAATTTAAAAAGATAACTTAAGTTTATGTAAAAGAAAAGCACTGAATTTTAAAAATATCTTTCTCCTTATCATGAATCAGTAATAAATATTGGAATTATGTTGTGGAAGTATGCAAATTGTGTTGTGCCAAATAGGAGAAATTACATTTTTTACCCTTACTAGAGATGCTATAAAAAACATTGGCTAATTTAAAGTTTGAATTGTTCTGAAGACAGGATAGGCAGGAAAGATACTAGCTCTCACTCTAGAGTTCCCTTGATTCCCTCCACTTGGGGGCTAACATCCCGTATCAGAACCTAAAATAATAAACCAAGTTGGGGGCTATAACCTGTCACTTTAAAGACCTCTAACTCTACACCTTTCAATGATTATTTCCCTATTTATTTGCACTAAATCATTGATACATTCTCATTCATACAACCTCATGTGATTCTTTCCAATTATTGACTGAGACAATACCAGTCCAGTACATTCTCATTCATACAACCTCATGTGATTCTTTCCAATTGTTGACTGAGACAATACTAGCCAGATTCTTACATGTTCTCACAAAAATTCTGATTCTTTCTAATTGTTGACTGAGACAATACCAGCCCAGTCTCATTCATACAACCTCATATGATTCTTTTCAATTATTGACTGAGACAATACCAGCCCGGTTCTTACATGTTCCCACAACAAATTTTAACATTNATTCTGATGGTATTTTTCACTTATATTTCCTTATTTTGCAACAAAACCAAAAACTTGATTCTGAAGAAAAAAAATTAACTTTTTAATTTATATATATTTATATTGGGATACTACGTAAGTATACGTATCGTTATCAAGTAATATAGAACTTTTTAATTAAGACCTAAATATCGAACCCATAGGGAAGATTATGCAATATGCACTTTTTAGAAAGTTTTTCTATTTTAAAAAGATAATTACTTAAACTAAAAATCATTTTTGTAGGAATTTAAAATTAAAATTTTTTTTGTATTTTTGATATTTTAAAGGAACAGTAAAAATATAACAAAAGTTTTTATGGAAGAAAAGTACTTAATATGAAAATATCTTTCTTCTTATCATGAATCAGTAATAAGTATATGAATTATATTGTGGAAGTATGCAAATTGTGTTGTGTCAAATAAGAGCAATAATATTCTTTACCCTTACTAGAAATGATATAAAGAATATTGGCTAATTTAAAGTTTGAATAATTTAGAAGATCGGCTAGGCAGAGAGGATAATAGCTCTCACTCTAGAGTTCCCTCGATTCCCTCCACCTGGGGGACTAACATTCTATCATTGGAAGATACTAGCACTCACTCTAGAGTTCCCTCGATTCCCTCCACCTGAGGGCTAACATCTCGTATCAAAAACAAAACAATAAACCAAGTTAGGGGCTTTAACCTGTCACTTTAAAGTCCTCTAACTCTACACCCCTCTCACTCTAGAGTTACCTCAATTCCCTCCCACTGGGGCTAACATCTCGTATCAGAACCTAAACAATAAACCAAGTTGGGGGCTTTAACCTATCACTTTAAAGTCCTCTAACTCTACACCCTTCAAAAATTATTTCTAAACCAAGTTGGGGGCTTTAACCTGTCACTTTAAAGTCCTCTAACTCTACACCCATCAATGACTATTTCAAGTTGGGGGCTTTAACCTGTCACTTTAAAGTCCTCTAACTCTACACCCATCAATGAATATTGCACTATTTATTTGCACTCAATCATATGAAGTACAATTTCATTCATACAACCTCGTGTGATTCTTTCCAATTGTTGCATGACACAATACCAGCCCGGTTCTTACATGTTCTCACAATAAATTTTAACATCAGGATGNTCATGGATTTAAATCATCACAACTTCTTCCAACATTAAAGATCAATACTCTCCACAACTTCCATCCAACTTTTTAATTACTTATCATGTTAAGGAAAAAGATAAAGAAAAAAAAAACAACACACTTTAGTTTAAAAGTAGAAATCATTGTCAAACCAACAAGAAGTCTTGATTACAATAAAAAGTAGTTTAAAATAATAGATTAGAACTTCTCTCAAATCCTCCACCAAATTCTTTATGTTACTTTGAAAACACTCTCAAAATAAGCTAAAAACAAAAAGGATACAGTAAATTTTTTTGGTGCTTGAAAATCTCTCCAGAACTATCTCTCCAAAATGTTTAGAACTCTNGTGCATAGATTTAAATCATCACAACTTCTTCCAACATTAAAGATCAATACTCTCCACAACTTTCATCCAAATCTTAATTACTTTTCATTTTAAGAAGAAAGATAAGGAAAACAACTCAGAATCCATGGAGAAAACAAAACCTCACTTGAGTTTAAAAGAAGAAATAATGACTCAGAATCCATGGAGAAAACAAAACCACACTTTAGTTTAAAAGTAGAAATCATTGTCAAATCTCATAATCCATGGAGAAAATAAAATCACACTTTAGTTTAAAAGTAGAAATCATTGTCAAACCAATACAAGTCTCGATTAAAACCAAAAGTAGTCTAAAACAAAAAGATAAAAACTTATCTCAAGTCCACAACCAAACTCTTGAAGTTCCTTTCAATCTCTTCTCTTTTACATACAGTCAAAAAAAAATAACAAAAATGATAAAGTAAATAAAAAGTGGTTCCTTNGGCTTGCCCTTATAGGAAGCATGTCCGAACCCAGCTTAATATAAACTCTATTTAATTCTTTATATTAAATAGCAGAACTTGTCGGCAAATACAAATGTTTTGCCTACCAAATGGATGTTATATTTTTCTTAGTTTATTTGATCGAGCCTCATCCTCAAGCCTTGTTTTTATCCTTTGGAATAGCTACAGGATTTGAGGTACAACGTAAACTATAAAAAAATATGGGGTGAGTTTGATTTCATATTTTTCTAAAACTAAATATATATGTAAATTAAAATGTCCTTCTGAAGCGGGCGACGGGATTTTGATTCTGGTGACTGACAGTTTCTTACGGGCAACTCCTCCAACACAAATTAGCGCCGACACCTTCTGGAGACTCCACTGGGGACAAGCTTTTCTCTCCATACAAATCAAGAAAAATTATCTTTACACATCGATAATGTGACCATGTCTCTCTAGGATCAAATTACCCTTCTTCTGTTGGCATACTTTACCCATTTCTGCTTGGGAAAGTACGGTTAACTCCTTGGAATTCAGGACTAGCTATTCAACCATCTTTGAACAGAGGGGTTCAGAAGGCCATTAAGGACTCTTTAAATTTTTATGTGGGGTTGGACCCTCAATAGGTTTTTCGGTGGACTAGTTCCACCTGGGCATTGTCTTCCACTAAATGGGCCCCACAATGGGTTCTAAAACACTTCACATCTCCCTTCCAAATTTGATTTGTTACTTTACAAATCGTGTTGTGTTGCACACACTTTGAAATTTTCTTATATTAATTAAATTTTGCACATCTTTATTTTTATTAAACAAAATTTAAAATTCCCATAAATTAAGACCCGCCCGATCTACAAATCGACCTCTATTTTCAGCGCTTGCACTAAAAATTATGAGGTTTTGGCCATATAGCTAACCCCGAAACTTCTATTTTCAAGCCTGCTATAATGGCCTACCCAATGCTGACCTTTTCTTGCAACCTGCCAATGAGCTAGGAAACTCGTAATCTCGCTCATACCATTAAATTTGGAGCTGAATTTGAAGATCTCGAGGTCATCCTTGGGAAAGCCCCGTTTGTAGTGATGAAGATCACCGCACCGGAAATACAGGAACCATCTGCAGAATTCAGTCTGAACTGCCTTCAAGACTTCCCTGCCCGCAAGAAGTCTAAAACTACTGTCGTCACGACACCCGTCAAACCTGCTAGCCCCATTGCTGCTAAGGGGAAAGAAGTAATGATTATTGAGGATCCGACTGAGGGATTAATTGTTCCACCAACCGTGTTTGAAATCGGATCAAGCTCAAGGACTGTACCACTGAACCGAACTAAAAAGAGGTACCGTAACAGAAAAGTTTGGAGGGCCATCAAAGCCCAGGCTCCTGAAAAGACACCTGTTGAGGAGGAGCCTCATCAAGATGAAGAAGTGTTACCGGAAATTTATCCACTCCTATGAGGGAGTAGATTCCATCCTCTGATGGATACCGATGGATATGAGAGTATCCGCATTACCACCACTTCATGTACATGGTGCGGAGAGAAAGAAGTTCACTCCTATCACCCGAGTTAGTGCAGCTTTCAAAAGGCTAGCTACCATAGAAGGATGTTCAGTTAGCAAGTTATTTAAACAAGTGGGAGATTCAATTTCCCCTTGCATGAAGAAGGAAATTTTGAAGGATGTCAAGTCCGCTAGACAGTCTCACAAGACAACTAGAGTGCCACCTACTCGCATCCCCGTTTGGTTCCGTTTAGGGAACATAGTTGATACCGCAGTGATTACTACTGATTATACTACCACCATGACCGGAGGCCGTCGACCGGTTATGTCAAGATTGGGTCCGAAAATCTTACCCATTACCAGTTATGGAGACATTTCTACAATCCCATAGGCAAAGACAAGATGATTACCTGACACTGTAGCCGGTCTACACCAGAGGGAGCATACTTTCCCTCGACATATCGATGTTTCTACTAAGACACTCCATCTTGAGACATCATCGTCAAAAAAGAAAAAGGAATGTGTACCCAAGGTCGCTGCACCGATACAGTTCGGTGAGCCCACGGGACAAAAACAAGAAATGAAACCACGGCCTGAAATATCTGACATCGTCGCAACAATAGCCAGAGCGATGGAGGAGCAAGTGGAGGATGTCCATCAGGGTCCTCTAAATCTTAAAGCAATCAAGGAATCAATAATTGAAGAGAAAGTTGAGAAGCTCAGGATTGAGAATTCTGAGTTAGCTCGTGAACACGGAGTTTTCGTCAATAGCGACGATGAAAATTTTGATTACAATGATTACTTGGAGGAAGCTTTCATGGATGTGCATATAATTGAAACAAGAGCTGCCACATCTGCGCGCGAGGCTCAACCTCACACCGAAGAGAACGCTGTAGATGAACTGCGCAGGGCTGTCCTCCTAAGGGATGAGCAAGTTAGTCTACTGGAGAAAAGGATAGAAGAAATGACCGCAACCATGACCACTATGGCCACTATTCAAGGGTGATCACAAGTGCCGCAATTGGCTTCTCCAGAGATCAATCAGCCGGAAATCATAGACATCACCGATGAAAGAAGAGAGGTTACTTCAGCAAATGGAGACGAGCAACACAGAAAGGATTCTCCATCAGGTGCTATACCAAAAAAGAATTCAAGCAAATGGTTGAACAAGTGTGGGACGCTTTAACCCAAGCTAAGGATGGTTCATTGGTTCTAAAGGGTAGACCTCACCCGGAGAAATTCGATGCCATGCCTTTCCCCAAGGGTTTTGTGGCCCAAAACTTCAAGATATTTGATGGGACTGGAAATCCCAGGCAGCATATAACACATTTCAAAGCCAGTTGTGGCAACACGATAAATAATGAAGCTCTACTATTCCAGTAGTTTCTCAGCAGCTTGTCAGGAGTTGCTTTTAACTTGTACGCTGACTTGCCCAACGGGTCAGTTAAAATATTTTCCTAGTTGGAACAATTATTTGTGAAAAGATTTACTGGGCACAACATCATTTGTCTATTGGAAAGCTCATGATGGAAAAACAAAAGCCTAGTAAGACTTTGGTATACTATATTTTGAGGTGGAGAAACTTTAACATGAAATGTGAACCTAAACTACAGGAACATCATGCGATTGAAATTCTACTCAAGAGCATTCATGGGCCAGTAGCTTTAGTGCTTAAGGGACTCACCATCAAATCCTTTGAGAAGCTACTCAGTAAAGCCAACAGTCTTCAAGAAGAAATCAAACACATGGAGCCACACGAGAAGGCTAAGGTGGCCAGAGTGTTTGAAAAGAAATCTGGAGTTGTTGCGACCATTAATAAAGGAAAGCAGTAGATGAAGATATATGCAGAAGAACATCGTCAGTCTTCGTCACACTATACTCAGAAAAAGAGTAGTCAATCCAACCAGCGACCGTCTCAAGAGTGGTCACCTCGAACAGGGGATAAGAAAATGTCCCTATCAGAATGAAGTAAAATGATGTATTCTTTTAAAGATGAAGCTATGTCTAAAATATTTAGAAGTCTAATGAAGAAGCCAGAGTTCAAACTACCAGATCCGAAGAAGCCCAAAGAGTTGGATAAGAAGAATGAACCAAATTATTACCCATACCACCGATTGCTTGGGCACACTATATAAAAATGCTTCATTATTAAAGATTGGCTCGATAGGAACTTTAAAGAGGAGAACATAACGGTCCCAAAAGAATATTTAAAAGAACCTGAAAAAGATTCCATAAATATGATTTCGACCGAGCCAATCTTCCTAATCGATTCGTATACTAGAATAGATGGATGGAGTACAACTTGGGATGAACTCATAAAGGTCCTCAATCAAATACAGGATCCATCAAAATAATGTTCTGCATATACCAGAGAAGAAGGATTAAATGAGGTCTGGAGTAGATCATCCAAGAAAATAATTAACAAGATCCAGTCTGCATCAAAACAAGCCTCTATTCAAAGTCTACAACATACCAAACCCAAGATGAAGGTTTCATCAAAAGAGCTGTCATCATCAAAGACAAATAAGAAGAAGAGAAACATCATTATAAAGATTGATAGTACGGGGGGTAGGATAGGGACCGCCTTTACAATATTAGTTGTCTCAGATTTGGGGAAGAAAATCCTCGAACCCTTGACTTCGTATGATTATCTTTTTGTCCCTTGGGGGTCTTATGAATATAATGATTATGATTTTGGCTACGTTTTAGCTGTTTCTGGTGATAATATAATTGATTATAACCAATATAGCTTCGATCTCGATCCCCAAAACAATCCTCAAATGATACTCGAGCTGGAAGTACTTGTTGTCAAGTCCAAAGAAGACATCAATGATGTCGTTTACAATGACACCAATAATGAGGAGCCAATTCTCGAGCATCACGGTGCACCGGTTACCATCAACTTAAATCTTTCTGATAAAGAGACACCGAAAGATTCAACAATGTTATCTCAAGAAGAAAAAATCACAGAAGTTAACTTAAGGAGCGGAAAAGTGCTACCACCAAGAATAGCTCTAACATATGAACAAAAGCAGATAATGACTCGAGAAGATATACCTCCACCTCTACTAGTGGAAGAACCACATAACCAACACAAAATCAAAGGATCATATAAAGTAGAATACAATGCGGTAGCTCATCTTATGAAGTTGCTGGCCCGATTAAGCATCTACGACGCTCTGATCCTGTCAAAGGAGATGAGAGAGTCTCTGGTTACAGCTTTGCACCCATAAATTTGGTTAGCTCAGTTGGCCAGCACATCCTCAGATGAAGTTTGTTCATTAAAAGAATAGCCTGGGGTAACCTTCATAGATGAAGACTTGCTACTCGGTACCACCGACCACAACCATCCACTCTACATCTCCGTCAACATCGGCAGATTTTTGTTGTCCAGAGTTTTAGTAGATCCTGGAGCATCTCTTAACTTGATGAGCCTGCAAACATTAGCCTATTTGGATATTAAATATTAAGAGTTTACATTAACTTGATGAGTCTACGGACGTTAGCATATTTGGACTTCAACATTCAGGAGCTCATCCTGATAAAATGATGTTAAGAGGATTCAACCAAAAGGGAGAAAGAGCCCTTGGATCAATTACATTGCTTATGAAGGTTCGAGAACTTGTGACAACTGCTAAATTTCATATCATCGATGCTGAGGCCTCTTTCAACACTCTGCTGGGTTGACCATGGATTCATAAACACAATATGGTTCCATTATCTCTACACCAGTGCATCAAATAACGCAAAGATGGTCAAGAAAATTGCATCAAAGGAGACCTGCAACCATTTTTAGTACATGAAGTTGGTATCCATGAAGATGCTGCCTACTACGTGACTCCAAAGAGGATTGTCTTCTCTCGTGAAGTTATCACAAACAAAGGTGAAGATTCAGAAGAATTACAAAAAGGAGGCCATTGAACTCCACTTCAGCGATCTTCCACCACTCCCTTACAATGAGTTGGTGAAAGTTCTCTTAGTTTGCGCACTCGAGGTCGAGGTCGGGAACGTGGATGAGGAATGATCAATTTAATTGTTAACGGACTAGGCCAACCATCAAATTTGGTGATGAAGATAATTCTGAAGACAAGATAATGATGAAAAGACAGAGAAGACCTCAATACGAGATATCCTTAGAAGATACATAAGAGAATAAATATGAAACAATGTATGATTGGATAAACCACTATGTGAATGCTATGACCCTCACTCCGATTCTCCCTAAAAAAGTTGAGAGTTTAGAGGTCAAGGAAGTCCGTAGTGTTGGTACAAAGATGATCAAATTTTATTGTGCTTCTACCTCTATTGAACTTGAAAAACATGTAAATTTGGATGAAGATCTAAAGAATTAATGAAATTGCCTTTTGGTTCCTTCTCGCCTTGTGTTCAGAAGTTAATTCAACTGGGACACTTACGAAAACAAATGACAAAAGATAAATTTTAACTTTTTGAAAAATTATGGAATGTTAAAAGTCGAACTCCAAATTCAAAAGAAGGTCTCGGATTTGGTACAGTCGGACCAGTCGATGATTCTAAATTCTGCATGATTGTTACTAGGGAGTCAGAGGAGGATTGCCTCGATATAGAGGATGACCCTACTGATCAACTAATAGAAATGCTCCCCTAGAATTTGAGGAGGAAATTAAATCTACTATGGATGAGTTGAAAAAGATTAACCTTGAGACTGAAGAACAACCCCGGCCTACATTTGTATGTTCTCTTTTGAATGATGAAGAATCTTCAGAATTGATCAAACTATTAGCAGAATTCAAAGATTGCTTTGCATGGAGCTACGATGAAATGTTAGGACTGTCAGCAGAGGTTGTAGTCCATAAACTCGGGGTGGATAAGACTATAACCCTAGTAAAACAAGCTCCCAGGAGAATGTGCCTCGAAATAGAACAACAAGTCATCGCCGAGGTGAAAAAAATAATAGACGCCAACTTTGTAAAAGAAGAACAATACCCCACGTGGTTAGCTAACATTGTACTTGTTAAAAAGAAAAATGGACAGATCCATGTTTGTGTTGAATTCAGAGATTTGAACAAGGCATGTCTAAAAGACTAATTTCTACTACCCATACCAGAAATGAAGGTGGATATCGCTTCAACACATGAAATTTTCTCCTTCATGGATGGATTGTCAAGATACAACCAAATCAAGATGGCTCTTGAGGATGCAGCACTTATAGCCTTCAGAACACCGATTGGAATTTTCTGCTACACAGTGATGCTGTTCGGCCTAAAGAACGCTTGAGCAACATATCAGCGCGCAATGACGAATACTTTTTACGACCTCATTCACAACCAAATAGAATGCTACATGGATGATTTGGTCATCAAAAGTAAACAAAAAATAGACAATTTGTACGATTTGAGGATCGTGTTTGAACGGTTACGAGGATATGACCTTAAAATGAATCCCTTAAAGTGTGCCTTCGGTGTGACCTCCGAGAAATTTCTGGGATTCGTTTTCCATCATCGGGGAATCGAGATCGACCCAGATAAAATTAAAGCTTTCTTGGAAATGCATCCTCCTAAAAACTTGAATCAACTACGTTCCTTCCAGGGGAAGTTGGCATGTCTGAGACGCTTTATTTCTAATCTCTCAGGTAGGAGTCAGCCTTTCTAGGCATTAATTAAAAAAGATGCCAAATTTATTTGGGAAGAAAAGTTCCAGCAGGATTTCGAGAGCGTTAAACAATATTTAATTACACCTCCTGTCTTGGCAACCCCTATCCCAAGGAAACCGTTGATACTTTATACCACGACTTTAGACGTTTCTCTTGGAGCCCTGTTAGCCTAAGTCAATGATGAGGGTAAAGAAAATGCACTCTACTACTTGAGTCGTTGCCTAATACCGACAGCGATAAGGTATCCACCTATTGAGATTCATTGTCTGCCATTGATTTTTATCGCCCAAAAGCTTAGACATTACTTGCTTTCTCATAAGATTACCCTGATCTCAAAGGTTAATCCGTTGCAATATCTGATGACCCGACTAACACTTTCCGGACGTTTAGCAAGATGGTCAATGATCTTATTGCAATTTGATATAATTTTTTTTCCCTTCCGTGACATTAAGGGACAGATACTAGCAGAATTTCTCGTTGCACACCCACTGCCAACTGGGTCGTCTCTCAACGACGAGTTACCAAATGAGCAAATATTACAAATGGAATTTTTCAGAGTGAAACGCTACAAAATTTACTTCGATGGCACTTTATCAGTCAAAAAAGACAAAGGATCAGAAACAATTATACCATGCAAAGCAGGGATCAATTTAATCATTATCACACCAGATAAGAGTATGTTAAGGTTCTCATACCACCTTATAGAGCCGTGCACCAACAATGAAGCAGAATATGGAGCTTTAATCACCATAATTGGAATGGCAATCTCAATGAATATAATAAACATTTCCATCTATGGCGACTCCCAACTCGTCATCCAGCAATTCGTCAGACAATACTTAATTTTGAAACCAAGATTAGCAGAATACCATCAGTACACGATGAAGCTCCTGGAGCAGATTTCTGATGTGGATTTCTACCGGATTCCTAGGGAAGATAATGCCCATGTCGACACTCTAGCAAAACTTGCTAAGGAAATGGCATGCCCCTTGGAGGATTCCATTAAAATCACAGTCCAAGGAAAGCAATTCTTGTCCTAGATCAATCTTGAAACTTTACACAAGATCGAAAAAGAAGAAACAATAAACATAGTTACAGACATCAATGAAGATTGGAGCAAGCTATTAATAGAATGTTTACATATTGGAAAGCTACCAGAAGACAAGTTTGAAGTGCATCATATCACAAGAAGGGCCATGTCTTACGCCTTGATGGGAAATGTTCTGTACAGAAGATCATTCAATCAGATGTGGCTACGCTGTTTGAGCAGGCCGAAGCACAAAATATTATCAAAGATGTACATGCCGGATTGTGTGGCGCTCACCAGTCAAGGCTGAAAATGAAAATGAAGATTAAAAAACTCGGGTATTATTGTCCAGCAATGATGTTCGACTGCATGGATATAGCCAGAACATGTCACCAATACCAAGTGCATGGAGTGGTCTTACATCAGCCCTCGAATGTGCTACACCCAACTATTGCCTCATGGCCAGTCGAGTGTTGGGGCACGGACATAATAGGTATGATATACCCTCCATCTTCCAAAGGACACAAGTTTATACTTCCCGCTACAGATTACTTCTCCAAATGGGCAGAGGCAATACCATTGCATGAGGTTACGACACAGCATGTCCTTCAATTTTTCAAAATCCAAATTGTCTACCGTTTCGAAGTACCACAAAGAATAATTTTCAATAATGGGATAGCTTTCAGAAGCACAAAGATCAACAATTTTGTCAAAATATGTGGGATAGATTGGAGATACTCTATGATTTACTATCTTAGATCAAATGGTTTGGCTGAAGCCATTAACAAAATATTGGTGCAGATTTTAAAGAAAACACTGGATGAAAACAAAAGAGATTAGCACAACAAACTATGAGAAGCCTTGTGGGCCCACCGGACGACTTTCAGGACTACCACTCAGTGTACACCCTATATTATCGTGTACGGGTCTGAGGCCGTGCTACCGCTAGAAATCCAGATACCGTCCCTTAGAGTTGTTACTGTCAACCAACTCACAACAGGAGAAAGTGCAAAACTCTGACTTGAAGAACTAGAAAATCTTAAGGGAAAATTACTAGAAATACAACAACATTTGGAGCTTTACTAGGCGAAGATGGTACAGGCCCAAGACAGATTGGTCCGCCCAAGGACATTCAAAGTTGGTGACCTTGTGCTTGTGCTCAAAAGGCCTATTCTTGCATGCCACAAGATAAGTGAAAAATTGGAGGCAACATGGGAGGGACCATTTGTTGTTGAAAAGGTATACACAGGAGGAGCCTATCAGTTAGTGGATTTTCAAGGTGGAAGACCCATGTTACCAAAAAATGGACGATATTTGAAAACCTATTACACAACCTTATGTCGCTTGCCTCTGCTTGTTTTGAAACCTTAGAAACTTTGATTGTTTTGGGGTTATCTATGTGGCCAAATGTCTATGCCCGGGTCCAAATTTTGTAATTAACCTCGATATAATGAAAATTTTGAAAAAGTTTTAAACTTCAAATTTCCTTTCCACTTTTGAGTATAATGTTCCACAAAAATTTAACAAAATTCATATATAAGTAAACAATTCATTTCACTAAAATAAGCTAAAATTCATTTCAATAAATACTTTGTTTTGTTCTTGTTCATGTCAAGTTTCGGCCCACTGACATTTTTCCTGTCGTATGCAAAAAAAATTTGGGACAGAGGTTGATCTTTTCTTTCAAAGATGGTTGGAGCCTCGCACTAAATGAGGAGATAGCACCGTAAAGTAGTAACATAGACTTCGACATGGATTTTGACCAGGTTGACATGGACTACGAAGGTTCTTTCATGAATGTAGTCAGCTGCAGAGAGAAAGAGGGATTGCCTTCCCTGCTGCAGGTGACCGCCAAAGATGATGTATCACACAAAGGCAAGAACGATATAACAGAGCCAGATTCGATGGAAGGGCCTAGCAGTCTACCCTCCATGGTAGCTACATCAGCTGGAGGCCTTATAGCCGCCAATAACAAATGACTGCCAGGTGCTTTGCTTCGTAGGACGCAACGCAGGAATGCCAGCCGTAAGAAGTAGAGGGCTTTTCTACAACAAGAACGAGGACGTTAGAGAGAAACAAACAACTTACTCACCCCTATTCCTGAGGGGCATATTTATGATCCCAACATGAAAGAAACTTCTGCCAGCCTACCCACCACAGATGAAGAGCCTGGGTTCGTCTCAGAGTCAGATACACTTTCAGCTTCAAATGTTTTATGCAAGGGTTCCCCGACGTGCAACGCTGAAATACCTGCAAGGACATCAACTACAGAAGCATTTGTAGAATGCCCGTATTGCAATGTTCTACGTTTACAACGTTTCAGTACATTGGAAGAGTATGCCTCCAGCACTGATGGATGTCAAACTTAAGATTTTATGATGGATGAGCCATACATCCCACTAGGGATAGATCAGTATGTACCATGGAGCCCAAGGTCGCACATCCCGCTAGATGTCGAGTCTCGTGTTCCAGATCAGCCAACGCCAGTTTGGGTTCCTGCCGATGTTTAGAGGGAGGAATGCCCGTGATAACTACCGACTCCGAGTACGATGGATTACTACAAAATAAGCAAAGTAAATAAAAAAGAATTTGAATTTTACGAAGAAGTCCAGGGAAAATTCATCAACATACTCGAGGGATTAGAACTGTATACCAGAGTCTTCTCAGAGACTTACAAATAAAGTATTCTTGAGTGCATTTTTGACCTAAGAGACAGAGGTTGAGCAGGTTTACTTATGGAAAGGACCTATTCTTGTCAAGAAAATGGATGCGAGGAAAAGGGAGGATATCCAGTGTGGCTGCTGCTACAACTTCACCAATGATAGACAAGAGAATCCGCCTGGGATCCTCAAACACGATCAAGTAGATCCACTACCGCCAATTATAAAGTGGATGATCAAAAGAATGGTTAGATGGAGTATTCTATATGCTACCTGCATTCCAAATAGTTGTTTTATCAACATCTATGATGAGGGTGATTGCATTCCTCCACACATCGATCACCACGCTTCATGAGGCTTTTTTATACGGTCTCATTCATGAGTCAATGTAACATCTTATTTGGGAAAGAAATTGACATCATCGGCTATGTGAGTTCAGAGGCTCTGTGCAGATTCCCCTACCAGTTGGCTCAGTGCTTGTTCTTAAAGGGAACGATGTAGATGTCGCCAAACATTGCATTCCACGGGTACGTCACCGTTGGGTGTCCGTGACCTTCCGTAGGATGGACGACAACAAACTGCCATATGGATTTCAGCCAGACCCGGAAATGGAAGAGCTATTGTCGTATGAGCTATGAGAAAGTTATACCTCTAAGTATGTGTGAAGGGAAATCTTATCCTGGTGCATGACTTAGAAGGTCTGCTTGATCAGGAGCTCATCGTACCTGATACAGAGGGTCAGAGGGTTCACTTTCCATGATATAGCAGCATGATATGTATCTGATGTATTCAGCCTACAATGTATTCATGGCATGAGATGATCTAGATGTACTCCAACATGGACTATATATTGTACCTTTTTAGCATTAGCCTATGTTTGATCTGTGACAACTTTATTGGAACAAATTAATGAAAATTTCTCTCAGAAATGTGCCTTTTTTCAATTTCCTTTTTGTGCGATGGATGGAAGCCACGAACCACGTGTTGGTTCAGAATTTCAATGAATGAAGAACAAAACAACAAACCTTTAACAATAAAATAAAACTCAAATAAAAATTAATCACAAATGAATAAACAACAAAATAAATTTCTTTTGAGAATCAACCAATTAAAATTAAAATTTTAAAGATATATTTTGAAAAATTAAATGTGATAAAAACAACAACAAAAGAAAATGAATATGTTGAGTGGATTCTCTCATTTTCGGAGTTTCTTACTCTTTGTGCACGCAACACAACCATCTTTTATCTGCATTAACTTTCTTCACATCCCCGCAAAATTTTACATTCTGCACAAAACCCCACAAAATTCTACAAATCTTCTTCAACAAAATCAACCTTTGCACATGATACATTTTTGCAAATTCAATATCACAAACTCTCTACACTGTTCTCATATGACTCTTGGAGTCAGTACCCAAATTTTAACTCCCCATATCCGAGGATCGGTGTGAGGCCCCCCCTTCAATCGATGTTAAGGCTTATGATTCTTTTAAATTTCAAATTCTTTGAGGATCGGTGTGAGGCCCTCTTCAATGGATGGTAAGGCTTCTGATTCCTTCACATATTCTATTCACATATTCCCCACGAATTCCTATGTGTGAATTTGCATACTTTCTGCATAACACCACATATTTTCTTGTTACCTCTTGAGTTGGATGTGAGTCCTGGTGCTTTCCTTCTTAATGTAACACATATATTTTCTTGTTACTTCCTGAGTTGGATGTGAGTCCTAGTGCTTTCCTTCTCAATGTAACACATATATTCTCTTGTCACTACTTGGGTTGGATGTGAGTCCTGGTGCTTTCCTTCTCTATGTAACACATATATTCATTTGTCACCACTTGGGTTGGATGTGAGTCCTGGTGCTTTCCTTCCTAACGTGTCACACATATATTTTCTTGTTACCTCTTGAGTTGGATGTGAGTCCTGGTACTTTCCTTCTCAATGTAACACATATATTTTCTTGTTACCTCTTGAGTTCAATGTGAGTCCTGGTGCTTTCGTTCTCAATGTAACACATATATTCTCTTGTCACCGCTTGGGTTAGATGTAAGTCATGGTATTTTTCTTCCTAACATGACGCACACATATTTTCATGTTTCCTCTTGACTTGGATGTGAGTCCTGGTGCTTTCCTTCTCAATATAACAAATATATTCTCTTATCCCCACTTGGGTTGGATATGAGTCCTGGTGCTTTCCTTCCTAACGTGACGCACACATATTTTCTTGTTACCTCTTGAGTTGGATGTGAGTCCTAGTGCTTTCCTTCTCAATGTAACCCATATATTTTTTTGTCACCGCTTGGGTTGGATGTGAGTCCTGGTGCTTTCCTTCATAACGTGGCACACATATATTTTCTTATTACCTCTTCAGTTGGATGTGAGTCCTCGTGCTTTCCTTCTCAATGTAACACATATATTCTCTTGTCACCGCTTGGGTTGGATGTGAGTCCTAGTGCTTTCCTTCCTAACATGATGCATATATTTTCTTGTTACCACTTTACTTGGATATGAGTCAAAGTTCTTTCCTCCTCAACTTAGCAAACATTTTCTTCATCATCTCTTGAGTCGGATGTGATTCCTAGCACTTTCCTTCCTAACGTGGCATATATATTCTCCCTATCATATGTCAGTTTAAATATAACTCCCTAATGGCAACTCGACCTAGTACAGTCCTTTCTTTCTGGAGATGTATCCTTAATGGTTGTCGTCTTCTACACTATTGTTACCCTTTGAAGCCGAATGTGAGCCTCCGTGTTTTCCATCTCTATTTGGTTCTCCCACACAATCTCATTCTCATCTTTTGAAATCAGTTTGAAGACCACCTTAAATGGATTATAGTGTCTGATTCTTATTTCAGGATTGATACACAAATTTCAAATCACACCTCGGCGTCAGCACTTATATACTGACTCCCATCCTTTATAAATACCTGAAATTTCATAACTCAAAATTCACTCTTCGATCCCCAATGAGAGTCCCTACTCTTTGATTTCAATTAGGCGATCACCTGCTAAATTCCCAGCAGAAACAAATCACATACATAACTCTACACATACTTCTGGGTCTGTTGACTTCAAAGTTTGTATTTATTTTTGTTGATCTCGTTGGTCAACGCCAATATCCGCGGTGTACTTACCCAACACACCACACTTATTGGGGGTCCATTTGTTGACCTCACTTTTTGTTAAGGTTTAGTTTTTTCTTCTTTAGTAGCCTAAGGTCTAGCCTTATAACTTTCCTATTGACTATTCTTAGAAAACTAGGAGGAACCCTCGCCATTATAAATTCTACACTCCTCTTTACTCAACTTGAAGTTCCACATATTGGTCCTAACCTCTAGCACTTAGTAGGTGGGGTCGCCATGGGGGAACTCAAGCTGAGTTATGCTTAGGGCTGCTAGACCGTAGGGTTGACCCTAGGTGTTGGTCTAGGGCTTAAGGCACTCACTGGGTCAATGGAGCAAAAAGATACAAAAAGGAGCAAATTTGGAGAAAAAGGGACCAAAATGTGGAGAATTGCACTAGGGCGCCGACGACGCCATCGAGGCCGCCGACGACGAGCTTTTCCCAAGGCCATAGGACAAATTCTACAGAAGACCGCAGACGGTGCCATCGAGGCCGCCAACGGCAAGATCGACGGTTAAGTGACATGTACAATGGGTAAGGCCGGATTTTGGAAGGGTGCATAAGCAACTCTTGGGAAAACTCATTCACATCTTTAAAGAGAAAAATTTGGCCGAAAATAGGGAGACTTTTGGAGTCCTGGAAGTTAAAAAGGATCCATTAGTGCGTAGAAAGCTTTCTAGAGAGTATAACTGTGAGGAATTCTTCAAGAAATTGTAAGAGTGGAGGGAAAGTGAGAGATTTCTTCCTCCTTACTACGTCGAAGAGGAATTCTGTGTGCTATAAAGAAAGGAAGGGATTCAAAGGAACTTCAAGGAGTGTTCCTGGGGAGAAATTTAGAGATAAGTTATTTACTTGTTATAGTTTGTATGGCTTTGATTTTATATATGAATTCCAAGTTGTGTTGTGCTTTCCCCATGAGACATGAGTAGTTTTCTCTGTCTTTATCCTTGTCTCGAGATTTGTGAAATGGTGATTTGAATTAGTGAAGCCATAAAAATATTTAAGAAATTGTGATGATCTTTTC